>JAHLJT010009436.1:55530301-55686751 GCA_031308135.1 Acheta domesticus
ACATCATCGTCTGCCATGGCTGGGATTAACCTCTTACCAAGAGAAAGATGTAGGGTGGCTTGAAGATGCGTAGTTCGGGCCTCCAGTGATGGCTTCGCAGCTCCCCTCAGGGTAGAGGACCCTCTCGCGGCGCAGGCTGCCAACGGCTGATCACCGAAGACGTCCCTCGGGCTCGTCAGCGGCTGCTGATGCTGGCCTCCAAACCACGGACTCGGCTTCTGCTAGCGGTGTACGGGTACCACGGCGCCTTGTGGATTCCTCTGGAGCGTTGTTCCCTCGAGAAAGACTCCGCCCACCTCGGTACAGGCGCGAAGTCTCTCCAGCCCGGCCGTCAGCAGAATGTACTTGAATTCGCTGTGCTCCTCAATCCAAGCCGCTGCCACCATGTAATGCCTTTCGCTGCAGGTGTGATGTGCTTACAGGCAATTACAAATGCTTCCAATACAGGATGCAAATACTGAGTTCGCAGGGAAGCTAAGTTCCCTGGAAGAGCGTGATGGTGAGCGAGGTTTCAAGTACAGAGACCAAGTCCGATGAAGTATGAAAATAAGTTTAATAAAAAATAGAGCTGCAGAGCAGCGTGAAGTTGCTACAACAGTGTCTCTGGGCTGTCTGTCCCGTTATCAGCGCTAGAGGATCCTTTTATAGAAAACAGGGAAATTTATGGGGCCATTACGCCACCCCCGCCTGAATTGTACATGTCTCGGATGTAATAAACAAACATAACTGTCCGAGTGCTTTCGCCTTTTTGAGATCACTTTCTCATAAGTCTCGCTACACCCCCGCTTCCACAATCTGCCTCCTCATAAACGCTGACAGCGGTTTTGGGCCCCTCATCAATAAACTTAAAGATAAGATAAGCCTTCGAGCGCCCGGTCCGGACGCCACCCCAATTTAGATAACGTAAAGAAACGATATTTCTCTCGGTTACATGTGTGGAGGAAATATCCATTGCTTCTGTTACGCAATGCTTTACATACTCTTATATGAAGGTGCATTAACCATTACACTAAGCTCCCGACCGGTCGGGACAGACGGTGTCCTGACAAGTGTGGTAGTATTGTCCGGTAGTGACTGTAAATGGGTCTAAGTAAGGAGTGAGGATAGGACAAGGAAGAGAAAGGAAGGATCGCGCGCTGGTCCGTTGCCCAGTTTGTTAGGGTATTGCTCAGGATTCGCCTGGTGTTGATCGGAGAACCCACGGAAAACTACCGATCAGAGCAGCCGGACGCTAGAATTCTCCTCCAAACAGCGGTTGAATTCGGCCTAACTGTGTAGCTAGTATCGACACACCTGGCCCCGCGCTGCAGAGTAAAGAAAGGGGAATGTCGGCGTGGGCGTTGCGGCAGCGCAGCGGGTGCGGGTTGGCACACGCGGCGCCGGGAGAGGCGAGTGCGCAACGCGTGTTTGCGCGCAAGTGCGCACGCCGCGCCGCGCCGCGCCGCCGCGTCGCCTGCAGGAGCCTTTGTCACCGTCAAATGGGCCGTTGGCCGAGCCGGAGACTCCGTTCGAGACGCTTGCAAGACGCTTGCCATGCCTTGCCTCGCACCGCCTCGCCTCCCCCGCGCATGCGCAATGTCTGTTCAGCTCGCGCATTTCTACTTGTAGGTGTAGATGACTGTAAGAAGGGGCCACTTTGACAACTACTGCTTGGCAACTGTTGTTATCATAATTGCAGGTTTTATCCACGCCCTCATTTTGTCACTGCGTTCGTTGAGCTCATTTGAATATGGCGTCATCAGTATCTCGTGCAATGCACTGCAGGGCGTTGATTTGTTTCCCAACCTGTCATGAGGTCCCTTCTTAAAGGAATTCCCCTATACCGGAGTTCTAATGGAATACTTTCAGGAGATGACTCCTGATTGGAAATATTTTATTACATTCGTGGAAATGACTCCTTTGAATGGAAATTATTTGATTTTGAGTTTACGAATATTGGTCGAAATAAGCATGCATTTCGACGGTGTGCATTTCGACGGTGTGCATTTCGACGGTGTGCATTTCGACGGTGTGCATTTCGACGGTGTGCATTTTCGCCTTTTCTCTGATTTTTCCTATTGGGTTCCCGAGGTATTGGAACGTCCGTTCCGCCGTGTTCCGCCAGATAATCAAGCCCTGATACTTCATAAATGCTTGTGCACTTCAATAAATACTTACAAATACATCAAAGCATTCGTAATTCTGTCCGGAGACGCACAATATTCCGAACACGTTCTTGGGCCTGTGTATTGCCCAAGTATTTGATATTCATTGTCACCATTCTGTCTTTCGTCGCTCTCTTAGCTTAGTGAATTTGATAAAAACTCAGGAGGATGGCTTGGCTTGGCTTGGCTTGGCTATCTGAAGAAGAAACAACATTTATGAAAGCACTTCATATTCATAATATGCTATCTTGCATTTTTACAACCACCTTGGCAATAATATATAACCATTTAAAAAGGTATGTGCAGTTTTACACGATTCTCACTAAGTACATTCAAAACGGAAAGATATTGACATTTTCAGAATCGAATGAGAAATTCTTTCTTGTGGTAAATCTGACAATGATCTGAGTGAAATTCATTTCTGCTGAGTCCTATAGTAGACTCTATCCCTTTTTACAGTTTAGTTTATAAATGGAAACTATTATACACTTTTATATTAATAGCAACATTTCAATTTTTACTTTCTCGCCTTATTTTATTATCCAAAAACACCAGCTTAAGTAAGAAAAATACGTTTGTTATAAACTTCGTTTTAAACTATTTACCTTCTCGTCTAAGTATTACAAAGTTTACGTTTATTGTATTAAAAAAACTAATATGTGGTTGGAAAAATTAGTTTTCTTTCTAAATACGAATACAATTTTCTTTTCCATATTTTGTTGTCCTTCAAAATCGATTCTCTGGAATTCATTTCTTCGGAGAATCTGTTCGTTGAATTGCGACCTCTTAAAGAAGTACAGATTATTTCTTTCCCTAAGAATAGACCACGCCCATCCTGCAGTGATGAGGAGCACATGGTGTGCATGACCCCAGGACGTTGAGCCTCGGTGGCGGGCAAGCCATCTTGCGACACCAGATCTCGCCAGCACACGGGTGGTTGGCATTGGGGCTAAGCAACACCCCACTCAGCACGGGGAGATCTAGTAAACCACTTTGATCCCTTGTGCACACGGAATAAATACCACTTGCAACTCTCTTTATTTTCCTTGACCTTTACGAAATAATTTATTCTCAATTTCTTAACGACCGGTACTTACTAATACGGTATTATAATATGTACTTGTGTAGGACAATGTAGCTCATTATTTCTTATCAATATATTTTAAAAATGAATTCTAATGTTTGTCTTATTTGTTTCAGGTAAGTGAGCTGTGCCATGGAATGTTTCCTGCTTTGTAAGTAATGCTTATTGTATATAAAGCGCGTGATTGAGGTTATTACTGAAGGTATTTATATTGTCATTCAGACTTCACTAACTAAAACATAAGTATGAGAACTTTCAAACGTTATCTTTTTAACCTTACTATTTTACAAGAATTGTAGTATTGTCTATGAGCAGTTTGCACTCTATTCCCAGAAATGGAAAAGAAGATATGATACACGAAAACAAAAATCTCAGGAGGAAAAGCTGGCAGTGAGAAAGATTCACGATTAAAGCATTGGTGAGAAGAAGCGGGTGACGTGTGTATGTACAGCACTCTCCATTAACGATGAGACTTTAAATGGTATTAAGCGCCTTCACACATTGGCCATTTGCCGAACAACGAGCTACAGCTTACACAGTCCCGAGCAGTTGAGGTGCTCGGCGAACATTCGCTTCCGTTGATGCGTCCAAAATGTCAACATCACGTATGGGGCTTCAGCCCAGGCCTGGCTGTAACCCGACTTGGGTGGTTGTATACTGCGTACGAGTGTAAGTGTACCTAAGTAAGAGGTGAATATTGGACAAGGAAGATTAAGGGAAGATTACGCGGTCCGCGACCCGTTGCTAGAGCCCTACCGCATTTGTTTGGTGTTGATGGGAGAAAACACGTCAAATACGAGTAATCGTAACTGATCAAAGCAGCCGGCCGCGAGAATTCCTTTCCAGACATTGGCTGAATTAGGTCTCCTTAAGTAGATAGTGTCGAAATTCCTCGAACTCCGCGACACGAATCCTGGAACTTTCGGTGGCTTAGGGCATCAACTGATGTCACTACAGACCCTATGGCCGGGAGGTCCTAGGGTTTGAATCCCGGCGGTGGCAGAATTTTCCGACTTCAGCTAGACAGCTAGATCGAGCTCAGTTGCTGTCTGGAGAATTCTACCGACAGGCAACTCTTATCGGAAGTTTTTCCATAGTTCCTCCGATCAACACTAGGCAAATGCGGGAGCACAGCCTAAGAAACGGGTCACAGACCACGCGCTATCTTTCCTTCTTCTTCCTTGTATACTCACCCCTTACACACACTTTAACTCACATGTCGGGAGACCACTACACTACCACACATGTCGGGAGACCGATTCGAGAGCTTAGGGCTTGTCGCGGCTGGGGCGGTGTCCCGCTGATGGAAGGTAACTGGTTGGGGAAATATCCCCGCAAGCCGACGTACGTCGGCACCGGATCTCGTCATCCAGCAGGGGACAATCACCGCCATCTACCGCGATGAAAGCATACAGTACACTAACGTGACTAGAGACCTTACGTGACTAGACGCCCAGAATCGTCAATCAATCAATCACGTTCACCGCTGCTGCGGGGTGATCAACGTCGGTCGAGGTCGCCGGTCGCCGGTCGAGGCGCGGCGCGGCGGGAGTCGCGGCGCGGCGCTGTCGTGCGGCCAGGGGTGAAGCAAGAGCGGGCGCGGCGCTGGCGGAAGCGGAGACCCTCGCGGGGGCGTGGCCCGGCACCCTTCCGCTTCCGCACACGCCAGCTCTAAGGGAGGAGGGCGGAGCGGATGTTGCATGCGGGTTGGAGCGTGAAACCAGGAACTGGAGGCATCTACACGAAAGTCTTTTTTATGAAAAGAATTAATAATTTCCTAATGCAAATTATAATAAACGTATAATATATAAATATTCAGCAACATAATATTATGTAATGAATGACTTAGTTTTGATTTATTGATTCTTGATTCCGGGCGCGTCAACTGCGAAAGTCATTAGTCCCGCACGTGCAGTGCATGTTTTATTGCGAGAAGTAACAGTAGTCTTCCCCGTTGGATGGCCAGATCCGGCGCCGGCCTACACGTCGGTTAGACGAGGTTTCCCTCACCAGGTATCTCCCGCCAACGGGGCACCGGCCCAGCCGGGACACGCTCTAAGCTCACGACGGGTCTCCCGACTTGTGGTAGTGAAGTGCATGTAAGTGTAACTATACGTTAGTAAGGAGAGAAGGAAAGAAGGAAAGACAAAGACGGGGAAGAAAAGATCGCGCGCGGTCCGTGGCACTTTTGTTACAGTACTGCTTCGCCATTCGACTGGTGTGAAAGGGAAAACTACGGAAAACTACTGACTACACAGCAGCAGGCCGCTATAATTCTCCTCCACATAGCAGCTGAATTCGATCCAGCTAGCTTAGTTAGTGTCGAAAATCCTGACACCGTCGTGAATCGAACCCTAGAACCTTCCTGTCAGAGGCACTGCAGTGACATCAATTGATGCCCTGAGCCACCTAAGTCAGAAAATAGCTTGTGTGATGCTAACAACTTGAAATGTAGCTTTGGAAATTGAAATAGGAGGACGGAATGATATCGAAACGTTCATGAGCCAAGGAGGGAGGAGCAGTACGCACACACAGTGGCTTCCTATGGGCAATGCCTCGCCAACAGTGTGGACATCTGGACTTTCATTTGTCATATTTCCGTAAAACTCAGATTAAGTTGCGACGTAGGGCTAACCATGGCCCTCCAGCTCAGTATTTCTCTTTCTCCACTATGATTTTTCGGGCAAATTGATTTTATCTTTCGTTCGTAAGCGGATTATGTAGCTGTTTATAAGTCAGTGACATAAGCAAGTACTTTCGAAACACGATACACTAATTATCATCAAAACTATTGAGTTTATTAAATATTCCAGAAGCCGGTGGAAATGTGAGACGTAACCCAACATTTCTTTAGTAATCGCATGACTAATGGTGTGATATTTGAGAAGTCAACAAAGACGATTGTGATGAGTAATGAACTGGCAAACCGAGGTCATTGTCAGGGCGTTTACTTGAAATGCTCAGAAACAAAAAAAAAAAACTCAGAAGGCCATGACAGCACGCACAACGCCGGAGCAATTCTCGATTTCCCCTCGTGATCTCTGTGGGCCCCCCCCCCCCACACCGACCAGACCTTGGGGCTCTGGCGTGAACCGATACCATCGACGGCATTCCGTCCTGGTCGAGTTGTAAGAAAGTGAGAATTCCCTATGGGAAGAGGAGTACTTCAGTGAAAGGGAAACGGGCAGGGAAGGGGGAGCGGAGCGGCCGAAGGCTTCTCATTGAGACGGAGAAAAGAGGTGCGGGCCACTAAGCGGAGCGGCTGGGACAAAGCGAGCGCGGGCGGCGTGGGAGGCGAAGAGGGAGAGAGCGCACGCCGTGCCGACGCCGGGGCATGCTATCGCGTGGCCATCGCTCATTAGCGACCGCGGGCGCTGCTGTTCCCGTGCTTCCCTTATCCACCCTCCTTCCTCGCACCCCGACACACGACCCTGCACCGCCACACACACACACACACCACACACACACACACACTCGCCGAGCGAGGCGAACCCCGAAAAAGAAGACGCGGCGGCGCGGCGGACACGTGTGAAAGTGGTGGCGGGGACGCGACTTTCTCGCAGGCGACACGTGCCCTGCCGGCCGTACTGGTTGCGATCGACTTTTCTCGCTTCTACGCAGCGCATGAGCATTTATCATTGCCGAGAGAGTTTGCGACCGGCGGCGGGTTCGTCGACTTCTTCCAAGGGGGAACTTCTACCATGGAAAGGGTCGCCGGGGACATAGAGAAAGAGTTTTCTAGCTCAAGTGAAAGCTAATGGTTTGACATTTCTCGTTTAATATGAAACTGATCCACTATATTAAATGAGTGATTTTTTCCCCCCTAGGGCTTTTATCCAGTCGTCAGCCGGCTACCACTTACGTCCTCATGGGACGCATATTCGATCGTACAGTAGACACCAACACACTTGCGAGTTCCTCTGTTCTGGGGTGATCAGAACGCGAGGCCCTCCGCAACAACAAATACATGAGAGACAAGGGACAATCCCGAGGGTCCAAGGCGGGACTCGAACCTGCGGCCTTATATCAGTTATATTGTGCGCAAATACCTTCTGGCCCCTAAATAAGCAAAACGCAACCTTTTGATGATACTTGCTTTTCGTAAATAATTTTTCAACAACACGTAAAGAACATTTTTTTCGTTTAATATTCGTGAATGACATACCTTTTCAGACGACCTACCTTTTTTGATTACTTCAGTGATTACTTTTTTATACTTTTCCCTGATTCACATGCTTCGTAAAACCACAGACACCTGAAAATCTACATGATCATCATAGCATCGTGGTAGCCCAAATGTGACATGTTCCTTCTCACTACGCTTCGGCGGAGGTAGTGTTCTGCTTTTGGCAGTTCACGGTCTGTCGGTTACGAAGCCCGCCCCTGCCCCGACTCAGCCCCGCCTTGTCCCGCCCCGCCCCGCCCCGCTCCGCCTCTTACCCCGCCCCTACCCCCTCTTACCCCACCTCTACCCGCGCCCCTGTTCCTTCCCCATCCCCCGTCCCGCCCCTGCCGCCCCTGACCGCGCCCGCTTCGCCGCGCTTCACCCCGCTTCACCTCGCTTCTCCCCGCTCTACACAGTCCCTCCCCGCCCCTCCGCTCCGCGCCGCACCGCAACTGAGAGCATCAATCCGCCCAGACATAAGCGCTCCGTTCCGGTTGCACGCCCGGAACGTGGCGAGCTGTGCTCAATCACGCGTGATCAGTGGCGTGGTTTAACACGCGAGTGCGCGTGAGGCGTGACTCACAAGCGGCCGTGACGCGTCTACACGCCTACCGCGCGTCATCTGTTCGGAGACAGAGGCAGCGGTAGCGGGCCGGAACACTGTGACGTCATCGGCGCGGCGTAATCTGTTGGTCCTACCTCGAACGCTTATCTATAAGAGCTCTTGAACGGAAGTCGGGGAGTGAAAGCGGCTTTGCTTTGGGAAGAGGGCCGCGCCGGGAGGCGAGCCTGGCCAGAGCAGGGCCGGCGAGAACAGGAATTCTTTGCTTCGCGGGTGGCTAAGAGGTCACTTCGGGTCAAGTGGACCGCAAAGCTCTGACCAATGGGCCCCTACATGGGTGCTCATCGTGAATTTCGCTTTCCAATTTTGTGAAAAAATAATGAGATGCGATGTTGATTTTGGCTTAATGATTTAGAATATGTTATGTCATATAATATGTTCATAAAAATATTGTCTGCTGCGAGAGAGAGAGGGGGGGAGAGGGAGGGAGAGAGACTTTGACGTGAATATTTGAGAAACTATGCTGATTTTTAAAACGCTTTAATTCCTGTGTAATTGACGTTTTAAAGTGAATTATAAGCGACTGGTCACCTAACTCACTAGTTTGTTGCATTTTAAATGGAAACTAATTTTCTTCATCAATGAGTGGTACAAAGGAAATGTCTGTGTATATAGTCTGGGCTGTATTTACATTTTTTGACAATCTCATTTCGAGTACGTTTTATATGTAAATGTCAATATAATACACCCAGACGTATTTGTATTTTTTTTTATTTTGTAAGCTATATACCACACAATTTAAACATTTACATGGTTCACTAGATGGGATTGTTTAAAACTATGACAACGTTTTCTGAATCTTAATTCTAATGTTTGAACCTCAAGCGCCAGTGGCAGCGTCGGAATGATCGCCCAGCGTCTTGTGGCTGGAGAGGTCTGGGAAGTCGCGGGTTCTATCCTAGACAAGGACTAGAAACATGCTTGATGTGTCAAAATCAAGCGAGTTTGTGGGACCTGCCAGAATTGAGTTCACGGATCGACGGTGGTTGCCATGGTTCTCCATTTCCAGGCGAACGCTGGAGTAGCACTTCATTCAAAAGCCCACGGACCGCGCGCGATCTCCCCACATCTTTGTCTTCACATTATCTACCCCAACACGGGCTGGGGTGTTGAGGAAGTGAGAACGTCCCGAGCCTTATCCCTACAACTGGCGTAAAACACACACACACACACACACACACAAACATGCCTTCACATACACATATACAAACATGCATATTCACAGTCAGGTATGTAAACATACACTCGTGTACAAACATACATATTCCCAAACATAACATACACACCCATAAACACAACACACACACACACTCTTCAGACACCCTTCTGTAAAGCAATTGGCGGTGACGTCTAATGATGTGGTTTTGTCAGTATTATTCGCTTAATATATTTCTTTACATCTTCCTTTATTACAGTCCAAGTCAGTTACTCTTATCACCTGTGTGGTGTATAAAACAATCTGCCGAAGATTAACGACACACCCAGGCTTGCACACATATGCCAAGAGGTACGCCCGACGCACAGGCTCACATATATTCACTTATGTGCGTAGATTGTACCCAACGGCACAGCTACAACGACTGTGCCGAGAGGCCAGTTCTATAAGGTAATGGATAGAGTCTTTTGTGAACGCCGGTATCCGAGGCCAGCAACCCGCCAGCGCCCACCGCCGAAGGTGGCAGTTGGAGAGGCAGGAAAAAGCGCGCGGCTAGCGGCGCGTCCTTATCCAATGAACATGAAGACCCTCGCCGACGTTACTGAAGCGCAGAGGGGCAGGGAGCTGGGACGGGGGGGGGGGTAAAAACTGCGGCCACGTGCAAAAAAGGCGTCGAGGTTGTGGTGGGGGCAACTGTGGATTAGAGAGAGAGACACGACACTCTTTCATACGTGGACAAAGAACGCTGTTACCTTTTTCTGCAGCGCAATTGGCGGTTACGTCTAATGATGTGTTTTTGTCAGTATTATTCGCTTAATTTTTTTTTCTTTACATCTTTCTTGGGATTATTTACTGCTCAAGCCAGTTACTCCTATCACTGATGTGGTGAATAAAACCATGTGCCGAAGATTAACACATATACGAACTTCTCGAATCTGAGGTAGGCAAATGCTCTGAGGTAGTGCCGTCACCCAACTGTCAGGAGAGAAGTGGATAAGATCCTTGTCCAGAATGGGATTCGAACTCCAGACTAACTTCGCCCGGAGACGTTAAGTCAGTGTTCTATCTCGCTCAACTTTACCCTTAGGAATCACTATTTATAATTAATCATATTAAATAAATTGTTGATTACCTTTGTATTTGTAAGCTCGTAGATTTAATACTAGTTCTTTAATGAAGGCGGAAAATTTCATTTTAATTTTTCCTCTGTGGGATGTATAATTATAAATAGAGTATTGCCCTGAAAGAAAAAACATCTGACCATTTGCCATTTGTCACCTCTCAGAGCACATCATAGACGTTCAGCAACCTCATGATAACATCCAGAGTAGGTTCAGTGGCTATTAACCTCCGTTATACACTTTACAGAGGTTACCTTTTTGATTGACCACAAAACCACATCCTTTAACAAGTTTCCTTCAGTTTTTGCAGAAAGCCACTGAGCCGCGTAGCCATCGACGTCTCGCGACATGTGCTGGCAGAGGCCATTCGAAGTCTCTGGGAGCTTCGCTTAGTTAGTCAAATCCGTCAGATACACACCGATGTTCTTAAAGACTTGTCATGTTTGTGATACCACACACCAAGAATTTATTTTGATTTAATTGACAATTGTCATGCGTCTTACTATTTGAATTAATAAATTCAAAAACTTCCCGTGGCTACTGCAAAGTTTTTCTTCACTGATTTAGATAAAGTAGTTTATCCGTGATTGATGATTAATGATCAGGTCACATTTGAAATATGAACGTGAAATATGAAATTGTAGTTGACTATTGTCCCGTCTAAATTCTTAAACTCTGGAAATCGCTTATATTTTACAATTGAGTAGTTACTATTCTCACTATGAATGAAAAGTGTTGCTTGAGTAGAAATAAAATTGAAATATTTTACTTCCATTCTGAATTTTATTTTAGAACAGTTCAATGTTTCAGTTATTAAGAGCGGATATCGTCAGTGCACAATGACATAATTCACTCAAACAATATCTTCATGCAGGAGAGCGGTTTTATCCTGAATGGAGAAATTTATTTCACAGCCAAAGCCAAGGAGTTTTACTCTACTTTATAGCTATTTTGGAAGACATTTTATGAAGTTTTTGCTAGTAAAAATATATTTATTATTAACGCCTTATTTGAAAGTTGCACTTCATAAAACACTTACTTCCTAAATAAAGCAGCTGGTCTGGATAGCCGAGGTCGTTAAGGCTGTGGGGCCGTAGTTGCCTCGGCTCGAAGGGTCGCGGGTTCGAATTCCTCCCCGGGCATGGATGCTTGTGTGTGCTTACGTGTCGGATTCCCCTACAGTTACACCAACGTAAACAATCACAGTGGGCGCTACATGACCTAGTAGTTAAAAAGAGACCTTTAAAAAGCAAATACATTATACATCAAAGATAACGCATTATTTTTTCTATTCTTGTATGTGTGTGAATGGTTGTAAAAAGTAGATTTTTTGCTTTGACTTCATTGTTTGGCAGGCGATCTAATTTATTCAGTATTATAGAGATTCCGTTTCATGGATAAAGTTACTTTCTTAAATTTCTTGGGGGGTAAACAGGATGATCCTTTTTCAATTCGTCGAAATTATGATTTCGAAATTATGAATTCGAGTAATCTGGCGCGAAATATATGCAATTTTAAAAAATGAACAATTTCTTCTCAAAAACTGTTCCAATTTTTTTCTTAAAATTTTTTCCATGGATATAAGTATGGATGCTTAAAAGAATGGAGCGGGTCTCATTTTCGTTGAACACTCTGAATTTTCGACAATTACAAATTCAGAAATAATGCGAGAAAGTATGTGCTGTTTGAGCACCACTAGATGGCTGTTATATTCGTGCGAATTTTC
Source organism: Acheta domesticus (assembly GCA_031308135.1). Classification (NCBI taxonomy): domain Eukaryota; kingdom Metazoa; phylum Arthropoda; class Insecta; order Orthoptera; family Gryllidae; genus Acheta; species Acheta domesticus. The sequence goes on from JAHLJT010009436.1 coordinate 55,542,320, forward strand.
GTGAGGCGGTTGGCGCCCCCGGGCGTCGACGCCGCTTCATGTGTGTGCTATGGGCGGGTGACCTCCGCGCGCCGACGAGTCTTCGCGCTGAAAGCGACGCGTTTCAGTGAAGCCTCCCTCCCCCTCCCTCACCCCTCCTCCAGCCACGGCCCCTTTGAGCGCGCCACGCGCCTTTCACAGCCTCCTGAATAGCGCGCATTCCTCGGGCCTGCGCCCGCGCGTGGCTCGGGATGACGGGAGACTTCTGATACAGCGCTCATAGTTACAAAGCAATATAGTCGTAGTTATGGTGTATTAATAGATTTCTTAGGTTTTAACCTATTTTATTTCTTGAATGATCTTGGCTGTCCGGGTGAGGCTGCGTCGAAGATTGTGATGCGGACGTTAATCACTAAAGCGTATTATTTCTTCTCATTATGACACTTAGAGACGGTACTCTGTGACATTATCACAGAGGAATTAAATACTCCTGTTGAAGAAGCATAATACGTGTGCGACCAACAAATACCAATTACGACATACATGCTATTTGCAAGTTTCAATGATATCAATGTATTGATATTTTCCTATATTGTCACATCGATCCTGAGTATAGAATTGATTTCAGTTTCCCTAGATTTGACGCTTGTAGAGTGCTACGTTTGCATGTATCCATTCCAACTTCGGTCCCCAAGAATACTACAGTAATATCCACTTTATATAGCAATGTTGATATTACGAAACTAAAGTAGATGCCTTCATCGACGTTTTTAATACGAATAATATGGTCAGTTTTCTATAACTTCAGTCATTCTTGAGTTACACGCGGAAGATCTGTAAATGCGTAAGCTCTTGAAAGCTGTTGATCTGATTAATAACATAAGCTTTTGAAGAAAATATCAGTTTGGAGGAAGATCGAGAAAGTAGGTCATCCGCTAGATCCCTTCACATTCTATCTCGTGTCATTACTTACGTCGACTGTTTTCGAGCAGTAGCCGAGACTGTAATTTGGTCAATGTCCTCTTAAAGTCTTTTTGTTTGCCCTAAATTCTTCGAGTTTTCTTTATGGTTTTCTCTATTTGTTGACCCTATTTAGAGAAATCGATTCCTTGGGAAATGAAACTATATTTTCAGTTGCGATTTTCATTATTTCTATGCAGAAAGATGAACTGTAATTAGATTTCTCTCTTGAGCGACAACAGTTTGCAGTCCATGACCTCATTCGTTGAAAAGTGTTTGCTGTTATAAAGAAAGGTACTTCTCGTCCTGAACCTGCCCTACTTGCAGACAGTGCAAATAAATATGAGTGCAGGAGACATAACTATTAAACGTCTGTTGGCTCTCTCCGACGCTAATTGGGAGTCGGCAGTTGTCTTGTGGGCGGAGAGGCAGATCGTTCCACCGCCTCCCTCACCGCTGCCACACGGCCTACCGCCCAAACGACCTCGATCAAAAGGGTCGTATGTCTTGGCGCGGCCTGGAAAAGGCGGAAATATCCAGCAGCGACGGCAGCAAAATTGTGCATGCTCCCTAGTTTATGCCCAATAAACAAATTCGCAGGAAATTTTAACTTGATTCATTCAAAACATTTATACGTAACTTCAAAAAACGTTTCTATAACAAATTATCAACTTCATCAATTTTTCAAAACCTTTACGTTAGGCCAAAACTATTTTTCTCGCCCTTGGAAAAGTGATTACGTTTTCCTAAGGATATTTTTCGTCCTGCATAATTTAAAACTTTTTTATTTACACATTTCATAATTAATTTTTAATTACATAATTAAAGCTGGTGATGGCACTTTTTTTAAATTATTGGCAACAATTTACATGTTAATTAAATGTTTACATTTTGCCTCTATATTATGTATTACAGTTATATTCAACTCCCAGAAAATTGAAATGCAATTGAGCAGGTAGCGAATAGGTATTTTCAAAAAGTGACGGTAGCAGCGGAGCCAATGAAGCAAATTGCCGGGCGGGAGCTGGCGGTTTTTCCGGGCGGGTAATCGTGCACCGTCCTGGTAATGGGGAACTCCAAGCCTGGCCCATAATACAGGCAGGGAGGTAAATAGCTGAGCCCTAGGAAGTTAAGCCCTTCCGAAATGAAAAAAAAATCTCTCGACGTTTACGATCAACCCAGAGGCAGCCTCAAACTGCATGTGGGCTTATGTTTCCAAAATATCCATCAACGTTTTTAATACAAATAATATGATCAATTTTCTATAACTTCAGTCATTCTTGAGTTACACGCGGAAGATCTATAATTGCGTGAGCTCTTGGAAGCTGTTGATCTGATTAATAACATAAGCTTTGAAGAAAATATCTGTTTGGTAAACCATGAGGAAGATCGAGAAAGTAGGTCATCCGCTAGATCCCTTCACATTCTATCTCATGTCATTACTTACGTCGACTGTATTCGAGCAGTACATCGTACATAAATTATTTCAGGTTCTCTCAAATCTCGTATGAATGATACGAAATAGTTCAACTTTTTAGCTGAAGTTTTTGAGAAAACTCCTTCGGAAAGGTCTCCATCCAACGTTCACTTGATCTCACCCGAATGAAAATTCTGGCAACGGCATTAATAGTAGTGATGGAATAGGCAAAGTCTGGCGTTGGCAATGGCAGTAACCGCACACGACAGCCATCTGATCAACAGCCAACTCGCCGTACTCTTTGCTTTCATCACTACCGTTGTCGCCATGCCTGAATATCTAATGTAAATGTTGCTCACCTTGTTTTCTAATGCACCTCTGAATCAGCACAGTTCCGGACTCTGGGCAATGCGGTTGTGCTATACTATTTAATAGGGGCGAACCCCCATTAATGTTATTTACAAGTCATGTATATACATTTTCTGAGGACTAATACGGGAAAAATTTTAAATCAACGAAGAACATATCGTATACATCCGCTTGAGTCACTGGAATTTGATTAGATAATGGCGAGACTAATCAACAACCTTTTATTCAATAGTTCGTGTAGCCGTTCGTAGTTAAAGTATCTTTAAAACAAATGAATTTAGAAACTGAGAAAAAATAAATGTTTTGGAATTATCTAGTAGTATGTGATGTTTGAACGTGTCTCATTCTCATTTTCTGCATTCCAACCAGACATTATTGGTGAGATGTCATCAGTATTGATAACGCAGATATCCAAATCTATACCGTTGGCGATGAAAGGGAATTGATGTAGTCGACCAAAATAGTTGGTGGTTGCGATGGTTGCGATGTGCTATGTCGTAAGGTTGTGAATTCGAATTTCCTCCTCTTCTTGGTATACAAAGCAAATCACCACGTATCCCATGCACATTAATTGATTATTTCATAATTACTTATATCTAGAAATGTCAAATATTATTATTCTTTAGTTAAAAGCAGATTGGCACTTACGGTGCGTGCTGGTGGTATTAATACTCCCACAAGATTGCGAGCTCAAACGGAAGTAGGTAAACTACCATAATTAGCACCATCTTTGGTAAGGACTACATAGTCTTCTTTTGAGCCTTTCGCCTCCCAAACTTTGAAAATTGGCCCTTTCTCTGTTTGTGTCCTCTGTTTACATTTTCAATGACTCTACATATTTACAGCATGTTGTTATTCATTATTATCATTAGGAGAGCCCTTTTGTCTGGTGAACTTTTGATATCTTTAAAAAGGTTTTTCGCCGTATTTCGTTTTTTATTTCATCGATAAAGTGAACTTTGACATCTTTTAAAATCTTTTTAAGACATATTTTGCGTTTTTTTAATTTGAAAAGCAAATTCGGTTAATTCTGATAGTAGCATATTCCAAGATTGAGGCAAGAACGTCTTTTTAGCTGTTTTTATTCTCTGTTTGGAGCTGATTCCAACAGTCTGCTACGTACACAAACTATCTTCATAATTTAATCATGTAAAACTGCATTTATTATTGAAATACGGGTGTTAATTGAACATTATATATATAATCTACACGGGAAATATTTCTAGATATAATCAGTGAACATCTGATTTATGTGATGTAAGCAACCTACATAGAAATCACAGCAACTGGAGACCATCGAAGAGTAACCAATTGAACTAATCGTGTTTGACATTGCACGGACCCATAAAAACTTCAATTTTGGGGGTTATCGTTTACGGGCGATCTCTCCGTGTCTAAATTGCTCCGGGGAGCGATGTGCGAGTTCTTTGAACTCGGTCGCCGATGTCCTGTTGGGTTTGCGAAGAGAGCAGTCTCGTCGCGAAAGGCGGTTCCCAGGGCGCCCGCTGCCGGTGGGCGGTAGGCGGTGGGCGGTAGGCGATGGGCGGTGGACGGTGGGGGTGGCGGTAGTCGGTGACCGAGTGGGTGGGCGGTGGGCGGTGGGCGGTGGACGATGAACGGTGGACGTTAGACGGTGGACGATGGACGGTGAACGATGGACGGTGGACGATGGACGATGGACGATGGACGGTGGACGTTGGACGGTGGACGGTGGACGTTAGGCGGTGGACGGCGGGGGGTGAGCGACCGTCGCCGATCGGGTGTCGCGGGAGCGAGAAAGTGCTGGCGGCGCCCGCGGAGCCAGCGGCTGACGCGCGCTTTCTCTGCCTTGGCTGCACCGCGCCGCGCCGCGCTACGCCTCTCGGCCGGACCTTACGGAAATTTCCCGCCCGGCAGCGAGACGCGCCGACCGGACGACTGGAGGCCCCAGGCAGGTCCCAGGGAGGCGGAGGTGGCGACGGTGCTGGTGGGGGCGGCGGCGGTGGCGGCAGTGGGGGCGGGGGAAATGGTCGGGGCGCGGCGGAAGTTGGGGTTGTGTCAATGGCGGCGAGGTAACGGCGGTGGCGGTGGCTTCTTCAGGGGCGGGTGTAGGGGGTGGGGCGAAAGAAGACAGACGAGGTTGACCGACTGAGTGCTATGCAGCAGCTCCACATGCATTCAGTATTAAGGGCATCTTTTGCAAGGTGTGTCTCACGGGGATCTCATAGGGTCACATTTTGCCAACAATCTTACGATGGGAAATTTCATCATCCTCTGGTTTTCGAAGGTCACGTTCTCACATAAAGAGATTTCGTGTACCCGCCAAGCACCAATAAATGAGAAATTGCTAATCGATCAAGGGCAAATGTCACATGTGTATCTGCGTTGTGAAATATTCCAGCATTTGTTCATTGGCCAAAGGTGCTCATCTTCGATCCCTCTACAAGCCCTAGAAATTTGTGCTGTTTATTCTGAGACACTTGTAGAGGAGCGACAGGTGAAGGATTATATACGAATTTTGTCTCTCTAAAAGTCGGCATAAAATGTTTCTCATAAATAAATTTCAATAAATTTCTCATTGTTTATAACTGATACAAATTGCAGAGAATCAATGTGCTTTAAAACAATAGCCATATATTAAAATAAAAAAATGAAATTTGATGTTGGGAGCAAATACAGATTCCTGAATCCTGTCGACCTGTAATATTGTCAAGAAGAAATAAACTATGATAAATTTATAATAGTAGCCGTTTTAAATGATTATCTTAAAAAGAAAAGACATTACTTATGCAATGGTATTGTTGCTCCCTGTTTGTTTACTTGCTTTTCTCAGCGAGTTAGTATCCTAGTGAACACTACAAATGAGAAGCAGGAAATGTACATGGACATTTTATGAATTTCTCAGTTCTTTTATCAGATAACGGATTTTCAAAAGAGTGTATACAATTATAATATCTAGCAAATAAAAAAACATTGATAAATCAGGATTATCTTAGTCATAAACATAAATCAACGTAAAATAATCGTATTATCTATGAACCCATCTACATGAGGTACGCATCCAACTGAAATGTGAAAGAAACTGGGCCTGACATTGTAATAAATCTTATGGCGACCAGAACTAGCAGTTCGTGATATTTTTCTTGCTAAAATTTAAGTTCACACTTCATATTATTGTTATAACTAATTTTTATTCGTATCCGCAAGTGGGAAGCTAAGCTTTTTAAATGTATCCGATATCACAATCGGCTGAATATATACTCAAGAGGTATTAAAAAATCTAACAGTTTTCATCAGAAAAAATAGAAACATTTCCTTGAATTCAAATCAAAAATATCATGGCATGCAAAGGTTTTTGCAATTCCGGCAGAAATGTTCCCAGAGCAATGCAATGCTCCGGCTAATTGCGTATAACTGGTGTAACTGTATTTGCGGCAAAGTATACGACACGCTAATTCTTGTAAAGCCGCCTTAAAAGCAAGTATATTGTATCTAGTTAGTCACTTGCCATTCACACGATTATGTTCATGCCATGCTTTATTGCTACAGTGCCCCTATAAACTTCTTTCTTCGTCCAACACGCTTCTTCTTGTTGGGCGCGGGGAATCGCCGTCGTTTACTGCCGGGCGGCGCGGCGCGGCGCGGTGCGGCCGGCACACGGAAAGAGCCATCTGCCGGCAATAACGACGCGGTCATTGCTACTCGGATGCTGCACCCGCGATCCTCATCTCCTTGAGCAGCATTGAAACCTGATGCAGTGTACGTTCTCTAGGAACCAGACGAAGACTTGCAAAGTATTTTGTAACAACAACAACAACAACAACAACAATAATAGTAATAATAATAATAATAATAATAATAATAATTTTATTTTCAATAATAATAATAATAATTTTATTTTCAATAATAATAATAATCTGTTTTTTTCAGTACAGTATTATTTGTTTCGCTTCCAAACTATTATTTTTGGTAGTATCTCATATCTTTCTCTTACGGAATCGTCACTAATGACTGGGCAACGTACCATAAAGCCTAGAGTATCTCCTTATATTTGCAACAAAGGCAGAAGAATATTGTGTCCTAGCCTGAAAATAGTCCGGACATGAATGCGATAAAAAATTTACAGGCAATAGTTAAAAAAAACAAATTAAGATAATGGTATAGTAATCTCAGTGCACTCAGGTTAATTTGCTCTCACTACATTGAAATACATAAATCCTCAGGAAAAGTAAGAACAATGACATGCAAACAAAGAGAAGACGCCTAAAAGTTTGATTTTCTAACTTGAAAATTGTAAATAAATAACAATAATATAACCATAACAGATTTAGTCTAATAACTTGAACATATATTATGTTTCAAACTCAATAGTTAAGCTCTCATTTGTCTGTTTTATGTGCAACTGCTCCTGAAGAGATTCCTTTATCAAATGTCTATTATCGTTTATCAGTTTGTATGCATTCCATCTGCGTCGCAAAGATGTTTGTTTTTGTCTATCTACGTATGTATCATTCCGTTGGTGTATATCTATATCCACGCAGATAAACGTGTTGCCACTAAAACGAATAGGCCTTTATCGTTTTTCCCAATACAAAAGAAAAAATTGCATTATTCCTTGATATTAGTCACCTTTTAATCAATTAGTATTAATATTAATAAAGCGGAATTTGAAAAAATCTAATAATGTATCCTAAGTAAAATAGAATACAAAAAGTATGTACTCAATTCAGTAGAAAGTCATTACATTAAGCCAGCAAACCATAATGATTCCCAGAACCCAAAGATACTGATTCTGGAGACGTAGAATTGTTTGCAGACAGTTAAAGCGTAATGGATGCATTGCACGAGATATTAAATCGCATTGGACTAGATATGCCAATACTGACCTCTTATACAGTAAACATCTGAGTAAAACTCTTTAGACGGAGAATAAAAATAACTTTGAATTTCAAGGACTGGTCCAATTGGACTGTTACTTCCTGTTAGCGTCCTAAATATGATTCACCAGTTCTTTATATGAGCATTTCAGCAACTGTCTTCCAGTTACTGTGCAGTTTGCCGTCGTCTTCCTCGTAATGTTATTCTAGTCAGTCATTTGGTCTAATTAAATAGTGTCTAGCGCTCTGTTACACTAAGTGAAATTGAATAGCTCTTCAGTGAGAAGTTGTTCATCTAACTTACCTCTACGTTACATCTATGTGCTACAACTACGTTTTCGTCCCAAACGTTCCCTCTCAGAAGCAGAGCGGATTCTGCAGCACGGGGACTTCCAGTTTTCATATGACGCACTTACAAAAGACAGTGACATGACAATGGTACCAGTCCTTACTCGAAGGAATATTTTCCATAACCAAGAAAAAACCAAACTTACATGATCGCTCTTAGAAAATCATATAAAGAGGGAAGACTCCAAGAGAACAATATACTACATTAAATCATATGAAGCTATTAAAAGAATTAATGAACTTATGTTAATGGGGAACCTGTTTTTCGCTTGTTTGGCTAAAAATAGCAACATTTTTCACGCAGTGGAATACAATGAAGATCTAGATAATTAAAAAAATGTTAATGAAGCGAGATAATCCTTGTAGTTTGACAGCCTAAACGTAAGCTACCGTTCGTTTCCCTCACGTACTACAACTAGATGACTTTATCAAATGTCTATTACCATTTATCTTTATCAGTTTGTATGCATCCCGTCTGCGTCGCAACGTTGTTTACATTTATCTACGTATGTATATCATCCTATTTCTGTACATTTCCTTGGCGTAGGTGCTTTCATGTTAAGGGCCGAGACTGTTTCCGTTGAAGAGGTAAAATACATTCTGTGGGATCGTTAGGTATTTGTGTCGTGTTTCATGCGTATACGCTTGCTTTGGTGGGAAACGTGCTCTTCGAAAGAAAGCATCCAAAAAATGTTTCTCGTAAATTTTGAATGTTAAAAAAACAGTACAAGTGTCAAACGGACTGTTTATGTAAATTAATATAACACGTTTTTATCTTCAATCACTTGCTACGAAAAACATTCACCTCAATAGCCAGAATCCATTGATAATGTCAGTAAGTCCGTTGTGCTTACTCAGGTGTGCTTTTCAAGCGTGTGCGTTAACTCAGGTGTGCTTTTCATGAAGGGGGAGATTTATGTTATGAATTGCTGTTGGTGAAACTGAAACTATTGTCTGTTTTTTCTCCATTTAGATACTTCTTTCGTTTCGAATTCTTTTTTCGCATGCTGGCTCTTTATAAGGTTACGCACTTGTTCTGAAACGGAGAGTGTGATCATGAAATGTATTAAAAATATCTAGTGAAATGCTACTTCTGATTTGAATATGTATCAATAACAATCGATATTAAAATTGTAGCGATTCTTAAGGTTCAGTAATAACGATTCTATTCTGCTTGGGGTGTCCACATCAAATACAGTGTCAATTTGAGTATCGCGAAGTCCTTACTCTCATCAAGTGAGAAGTGCATTTTTTACAAGTACCCATTTCAAATACGCTTGAAGAATATGGCTGTACTGATGAGGCTTTATTAACATTGTTTACAAAAATGAGATTGAGATGAGAAACACTTTCATTACGAATTTGATAAGTAGCTTCCGAAGGACATCATTGTCAATCTTCGATTGTTGCTGGTTTCGGTAGGAAATACCATGTCGAATAAAGTCCTGCACTATCCTTAAGTCTGAAGATGGATCCACGCAGTAAGCAGAATGTGTGTGGCAGATACATCCCAAAACACTGACTTATTTTTATTTCGATAATATCTGAGTAAATTCAGGTCATTGCCGTACCCAACGTGGAATGCGCCTTGCGAAAGTGTCTCGAATTTACTATCCCTTATTGATTTCGATACAAAACATCGTATCGTTTCAAGTACCACCCAAATTCTTCGTCCTGAGAGGGGGATTTAAACCTTACACTAGGACCGGAATGCGCCTGGCGGAATCGTCTCGACATTTCGTTTTTTAATTCATTCCTATACCAAATATTGTATCGATTCAAGTACCACCCAAATTTTTCACCCCTGAGGGGGATCAGAGACATAACCTAGGCGGAATGCGCCTGGAAGAATCGCCTCGAACTGACCATCCCTTGTTGCTTTCGATACTAAATGTATCGATTCAAGTACTCAAGAAATGTATCAATTCTTGGCCCTGAAGGGGGATCCAAGGCGTAGCATAGGCGGAATGCGCCTAGCGGAATCGTCTCGATACTTCGTTGTTTTGTTGGATCCGCAAGTACCGTATCGGCTCAAGGGCCGCCTCGCCCTCCTCGCCTTGAAGGTGGATCCACGCCGCGGCTTGTGCGGAATGCGCCTGGCGGAAACGTCCGAGGCGGGCGGCGCAGGGCAGGGCGCGGAGGATGCGCTCTGCGGCGGCGGCGGCGGCGGCGGTGCGCGGTCGTTCGCGCGGTGGGGTGGGGGCGGGGCGGAGCGGGACGCGGCGGCGGCAGCGACGGCGGCGGCGGCGTCGCGCGGAGCGGCGATGCGGAGCGGGGTGGGGAGGGGCGGCGGCGGCGGCGGGCCGCCTGAGAGTCAAGGCGACGGCGCCCCGGCAGTGTCCGCTCGGCGCGCGTCCATCGCGGATCTTCCTGGCTGCGACTCTTCCGCCGCCGCCGCCGCCGCCACCGCCGCCGACGCCGCAAGGCCCAACCGTCGCTCAGGCACGCTCAGGTAACGCTCGCGCCGCGCCGCGCCACGCTGCGCCTCCGAGCTGGTGTTGTGGCTGTTGTTTTGGTTCGCGACCCTCAAGGTGTTTGTGCAGAGCGGCGAAGTTGGCGAAGAGGTATTGATGTGGCGATGACTGTGCGACGACATGAGGGACTTTCAGTGTCTAGGGTGTTCTTTCAATATGTTTGTCATTAGCTCTCGATTGGAATAGATTATTAATTTCTTGAAAGTTGCATTGTGTGAATTAGTTTGAAAGATGACATTCGTTAAGTTTTCACATCTTTCAAAGCTGTTTGGATGTTTCTGTTGTCAATTTTATTTCTTTCGTCTTGTCTCACAAAGTCGTATGTTGACTTAAAACCCTTGATGCTTTCACTTTGGGCTTGTTCTGGGTTATGTGTTTTGGTTAGTTTCTGAATATATTTGAAATTTGCAAGTTTTAGAAATTGTTTTGACTTTTACATTCCGGTTGTGCGAGCACTATGAAATATATAAGTAGGCTATATAAAGAAACGTGTTCAAGCTTTTTTTTATGTGAGTTATCTATCATCATTCTCATATTCAAGAACACCGACTCACTACACGACTAGCTTTAGTCCGTCTTCGAATTACGAGTCGCGTGGGGAGCGAGGGGTCTCCGATTGTGAGTTGGTCCTCCAATGAATCACGTCACCAGATTCCCCAGTAGGATCGCGTCACCTTCCAGGAAACGGAGGAACAATGACAAGCGAGGTAGCGTGGTCCCCGCCGTCTATGAAGTCACTGTTTTGGGTTCATTCACGGCTGCATGCTTGCGGGAAGATCTCCTTTATCCATTCCAGTTTCTACAACAAAAATGAGATGAGTGGTTAAAAGACATTCATTGCACGAAATTTATTACAACAGTTTCCGCTAAAGACGACATAGAGACAATCAGATAACAAAGAACTTTTGAAATTGCTCTCTGCTTATGATGTGAAATGAATCACTTGCATTTCGATTATATAACATCTATCCAGTAACTTCACCCTTGACCTAACAATGTCAACATGCAATCTGAAGTCATCATCCAGAATTGAAGCCGGGTTCTCTGAGATACAAGTACATGTTCCCTTCTGACAGCAAAAGGAGTTACTAATCGCGGACTTTTTTCATGATTCTCGACACAGCCCGAATGCATTCTGAACTATTTAGAACTATTTTTTAAATAGGGGTCTGACTGGACTTATACTGCGCCGGGCCGTGTTTCCGAATTTCAAGAAAAAGTGCAACACTAGTAGGTTTTCTAACATATTTCTATCATTAAGATGGTTGATGCATTGTTAGTGATTACGGCACGTCAACTACAACGATCATTAGTTCCATAGGTGTAGTGCGTGTTTTTTCATCGGGAGGTGGCGGTGATCTTTCCCCCTTGGATGGCGAGATCCGGTGCCGACCTACCGGAGACTATCGGGGTTTTCCCCAACCAGGTATCTCCCAATATCCCCTATCCTCCTCGGGGCACCGCTCCAGACGGGACAAGCTCTAAACCCAAACCGATCTCCCAGCATGTGTAGAGAGGAAGGAAAGATCGCGGTCGGTGGCCCGTTTCTTAGGGTACTGCACCGACATCGCCTGGTGTTGATCGGAGAAACCACGGAAAACTACTGATCAGAGCAAGCCGCTTCTAGAATTCTCCTCCAGACATCTGTCGAATTCAGCATAGCTGTGTAGCTAGTGTCGACAATCCTGCCGCCGTCGGGACTCGAACCTAGGACCTCCCGGTCAGAGGCAACACAGTGACATCAGTTGATGCACTGAGCCACCTGTCCCAGTGACTTTAGATGGAGACGATGCGAATTCACCTGGTGCGAAATAACGATTTCCAGTTCCGTGGGAGTTCTCGCGGGGGCGGGGCGTGGCGGGGCGGAGGCGGGAGGGGCGACCGTGACGTTGGCCCTGGCGCACGCGCCTCTTTCGCTCCTCACCCGGAAGTGGCCGGCGTCACCACTTTCTGTTTCAACAGAGCGTTCGCCCCTGTGTACTCGCGAGTTGCGCAGGCTGCAACTTCCTCGCGCAAACAGTAGAATTCTGACATCTGGGACACTGACATATTTCCAGGATACTTATATAGAGACATTTTCCTATTACTAACCTTTATTTTCTCTAAACATACTAGAAGTTTTCAGTGTGAGCTTCATTGCTAGACTCAAATCTCGGCCACTTCTCATGTTCACTACCTGCTTGAGACAGCAGAGTCACCCCTCCCCCCACAAACACACACACATACACCGCGTTTACAGTTAGGGACTGCAGGTTTGGAAATTACTCGTACTTTTTAAACTCACTTGGACTGAAAAGCAATGCAGAGAATATAAAAAATCAAATGTTCTGCTTGCTCTGTGATGGATAAGACATTACGAAAATGCACTTGCTACTTATAATGCAATATTCATCGTAATATAACTGCGGTGTCGGCTGAATGGGTGTTTTGCGCCCTTCATTGTGCATATACCACATCTTTTATTCGAAATTTTAAACTTCGTTCTCAAGAGATTAACTACTTCACTTGAAATATATACTTCTGCGTAAAATGAAAATTTCATTATGTCTTTTTCCTCGGTTTGTCTACGTCTTTCCTTCGGTGTTCTATATCGGAGCTTACAAAAGAATATCAGGTTTCAGTGGGAAATATCAGGCTTCTCTGCTTGTCATCAAATTAAACGATAAAATTCGACACCCAAGCCCTTTCATTTAACAGTGGGGTACTTTGTAGAATTATGTGGAAGTTACAGCTTGCTGATAAAAATAACGTGTCTTAATGAATTTCAAAGTAATTATTTCAATCCCCTTTACACAGCCGTAAATGTTCTCGTGTTCTATTTGAAAATTCAGAAGTGGTGTAAAATCTCGTCATCGGATCAAACGAAAAAGTTACGTGACAACTTTTTTATGCATGGTTATTGTTTCAATGGAATTTACTCGTTCATATTCTATTTTCTGTCATTTACTATTGTTGGCACAAATAAATGTAAAATTTAAGAAAGAGTTTAACTGGTGGTAAGACGTTTTCAAATCATTATTTCTTACCGAAAGTAAAAGTACGGATTTGGAAGGTAACGGTGTGGTTTAAGTAATGTCAAAACCTGTGATTCAATCCTGTGTCTTCTTTTGGACATTAACTAAGGGATTCAAAAGGGAAATAACCAGGAATCCTAAGGAACCATTTTTAATATAGCTTTCTCCGGCAGAAAATCCGCCCGAAGTCGCCGGGAGTCGCCTCGGCGTCACGTCAACTACCATGATCAATACTCCTGTTAGTGTAGTGAATGTTTTTCGCTGTTTTCCTCCCCCACTGGTTGATGAGACCCGTCGCCGACCTACACGTTGGCTTGCTGAGAATATCCCCCTTCCAGATAGCTTCCTCCAGCGGGGACAAGCACGTTGACAGGGTCGCATATGGCGGATCAAGCTTTAAGCTCCCTCTCGACATGTGTGTTAGTATGGTGCTTGTGAGAAGAGAATAGTTCAAGGATGAGGAAGGAAAGGATCATGGCCCATTTTTTAGTGTTCTGGTCCGGTATTCGCCTACTGTGATCGGAGAAAACATGGAAAAGTTTCGATCAGAACAGCCGCATGCTAAAATTCTTCTCCAGACGTCTCCATCACCATTGCATATCAACTTTAGCAGTGGGTAAAAGTTCAATGGCGATCGGGTAGGCATTCCTCAGTCAATCCTTGTGACATTTGTGGTAGACACAATGGACTCTCGACAAGTTTTCTCGGAATTCTCCAGCTTTCTCTGCACCTCAGTTCACCATTTCTCCATTATTATTTATCATTTGTTCATCACACATGGGTCACAATGACCTTAATTGTTGATGGACCAATTATTCCTATGAACAAATACATTTTTAAATCAACGTTAATTTCGCAGACCAGATAGCCGACGATCAAGTTGGGGTTCTGAATTAGAAATTGTGGCGAATGTATCAGCTCTAAAAATGTTCCCTATCCAAAAAAACAAAAAAAGGAACAGTGCGGTTAACGCCAGCAAAGTAACGCTTCCCCCATTCGTATAGGTTGCCTAGCTCCCATTATCACTAGTAGCAGCTCAGCACTTCCTTTTTAAGGTTTTTGGATAATCTCGTCCACTTTGCTCCATTTAGTACAACAGATTATAATTCTGAACCTTCTCAAGTCACTGTAAATATTCCGTGTCTTGCATTTGGCCGTACCCTAGTCTGTTTGCCAACTGGATGAACAATCAATAGCAGGGTTTCGATCTTCAACCTCCTGAGATGCCCTGCTCAGTGAATGCTTGCCACTCCTTCCGTAAGAGATAACCTTGATCCATTGTATCATTGCATTGTGTCCTTTAGAAATTTTCTTGTTCTGAACCGAATACTTGTACCGTTTCGTGGAGCACTAACTCACCTGCTGGAAGAAGCGGGGATCGCCTTTTCTGGTTAAAGAGTTCTGGCCGACCCGTCCATCAGCCTTAAGTGACAACCGTTTGGAAATGCCGAAGTCCTTCTAATGTGTGACATACGTCATCACAGCCAGTCCGTGAAAGTTCTGGGAATCACGTTATCTCTTGGGACCCTGTGCAACATGAAGCGATGTCTATAGTTAGTTATTTCCTATTCTGAATCCCGTTTTGGGAGACGTTTATAGCACCAGCTTAAGAGTTCGTTCGGAAGACTCTCGTTTTGTTTATTACGACCCATTTAAGTGTCACGTCCGATGAAATATGTCGACCATTCACGTTCACTGTTCTATTGTTTTCGTGAGTTCCACAAATCTAATGAGCAGAAGGACTGGCTCACCTGGAAATACTTGAAAAGGGCAGCGACCTACAAAGTACACGTGCGGAATTACTTTGTGTAAACTCGTGAGCTACACCGCGCATATATCATTTTATCTATAATGTGAAGTGACACGTGTCTTGCCAGCAACTCCATAAGGCACTGTATTTTAAAAGTGAACTACCTGAAGGTGGCTTACAAATGACGGAATTTCGTCCCTTTTCTAGGAGTGTCACAGCTCATTATGCTTGTTTCCATTAAAGCGGCACAACTTTAGTGGGAAAGGGATTATACTAAATCCCTTTCCATGTGACACGATAGAAAAGGCAACGTGGTATCTATAAAAGTCTCGTACTGTTTCAACTTCATTTTACTACAGCTTCCTCACGGTTTCGAAATGAAGCCAAACGTGAAAATGGATTATATATAATATATTATATAATATATTAAATACTTGTAATATTATATAATATATTATATATAATATTTATAATATATAATATATGTACACATAATCTCAAAGTGATACTCTCTATGGCAATATAAGAGGAACTAGTAGTGACGACAACTAGCACAACTGTGTCAACCGGTGCAGATCAATGTGTTCTGCCACTCGACAAGAAAAGGCACGCTTCGTTGCTTCCACTTTGCCAGCCCACGTCAGCACAGATGTGCTTTGGCTGGGCTCTAATCGTATGCAGGGCAGCGGTGCAAACATTGCTAGATGGCTCGACGGTTAGTTGATCGTTTGACGATCATAGTGTCTGCCGGACCTGTTATTGACCCATTTTCAATTTACATCGTCTGTCACGTATTACGTGGTGTTATGTCGATCCGCTAGAATACTAGTTTTCCAGTTAACTTCACGTATAAATTCAAGTTCTTTTATTGATATTCAACTTGTTAGATATTCGTAAGTTGCCAGCTTGCAAACGTAAATCAAGTGGGTGAAGAAGTTAGCGAAGCTAGCCCAAGGCGATGGACGAAAATCCAATTTGTCGTTCTTAGATTGACCGCTGCCGAATAAAATGTAAATATTTCTATTACAATTTGCAAGAATAAAGATTATGTTCTTTATCTCTAGAACTTTTTTCAGTTCCAGAACGCTCGGCCCCTTGGCTACAATTTCGCGTTTTACAAATCCAAGTCCATTAAAGAAAGTCAATAATGATAAATTGAAAGTTCCTTTGATTTATCGAATAAGACTAAATTGCTATAATTTTGCATACATTTCTATCCTCAAAATTTGAAATTTTGAGTTGACTGTTGTAGTACTGTTGCTGACTCAATTAGCTTACGACTGCTGGTACCGCAAGCCTTATAAAAATAATATTCCCTCTTATCCCACTGTCCATGTCAATGTCCAGCATCATTGATCTTTCTTCTCACTAAATGGGAACAATCGGATACAGAGACAGTCTCCGGAGACCGTTGGACAAGTAAACTCCTCTGACACTAAAAGCTAGTGATTGATCAAAACTTGGCAGCTTAGTTGACCGTGGTTCCACTTTCTGGAGGAAGGCTAATTCTCAAAAACTGCTTGTGAATGCTTCGTCATATACTGAATGAACTCTCCCGATACTTTCCGACATAATTTCAGCAATGAAACCGTCTTACGTCAAGAGTATTTAAAATTGAAAGGAAATGTGGCAAAATTTCATTAAATGCTTTGGAATGAAAAATCTAATATTCGTTTAACTTTCCATTTTGCTCACTCCGTCATTTCATGAATCTCCTAATTCATTATAACTGGTATTAAATAATAATAATAATAATAATAATAATAATGAATAAGGATAATGATAACAAAAAAGATCATGATAATAATAAGAAGAATAAGGATAATGGTATAATACGAATAATGATAATGATAAGAAGAATAATGATAATAATGGTGATTCAGAAGTTCGAGAGTTTGGACACCTGCAGTATTGTCCGAAGAATACTGGGAGAGTAGATGGGAATGATGTCACACCGAAAATCTTGGCCTTTGGCTAAACAGGCTAAGAGTAAGATGATTGCCTCCATTGGATGAAATATGGGGAGAATAATGAGGAGATAATAATACAATGATGACTATAATAGTATTCGGCGTTAAAGCCTGATAGTATAATGGAGCCCCTTCATGGATTTTTATCTCCTTGAAAACCTATGTTTTATCAATACTCTTATTTTCTTTCATCATTTCACAAGTATTTACTCAAAACCCTCAATGATGATTCCCTACACGAAAAGAAAATTATCTTAATCTTGCGAAGGACTTGAAGTATTTGTTCGTTTAATGTAGCAAGCCCCGTGAAACGGGAAGGATCAGCTATTATACGCACACGTTTTCTTAAGCCCCGGAATACCTACCCCCACTCCTTTGCCATCATTAGTTAAATTAAGAATAAATTATAGCTAACGAGCGTTGTAGACAAAATCTGATAACCCAAAAGGTTTACCTCCGGTGTAATAGAAACTATTTTGCATCCAAAAACTGAACTACAAATTTGAGAGAATATTCTTTTGTCAAAACAACCAAACACCCCACTCCTCTCGGAACTAGCGAAGCGAGAGCTCAAGAAAACGTGCGCGGATAATTCGCGAAGCTTCAACACATCGGCGCGCAGCATCAGCTGCTGCTACAGTTCCTTAGATACACGAGAGTAGCGCATTCCCATTGTTCCTCCAATCACGCCACTTTATATCCAGTTGTAGTAGGAGAAATTGGAAACTGAGTGGTAGTCTGTGGGTTGAGAAACATGAACCTATCTCAAACCAATATTAATATTCTTAAAAAACTGCATTACGTCACCAATTGTTATCATTTCTGCTCAACTTCTGAATTTTGCTTGATGGGGCTATCGGGTGAGAGGATATTAAATGGCGGTGGTTGCGCTACTCTCTGTATCTAGGGACTAGCTGCAGCGAAGCGGCCAAGCGGGCTGGCTGCGGCGACGATGGTGGCGGAGGGGGGGGGGGCTGGAATCCACAGGAAGCGGCCGGAATGCGCCTCCTGGAAACGTCCGCCGCCCTTCTCCTCCCCGCCCTGCTTCCCCTATCCGCGGATTCCCGCTCAGCTGTTTGCTCGATGCGTGCGGAGCCTTCCCGGAGTAGCCCGTGACTCACTCCAATATTCCGCCGGGCGTTATCGCCATTTCCCGTTACGTGAGACCGACGGATCAAACGGTCTCGACGTTGTGGTTGAGCAATTGATGCACTCAGCATGTACTTGCTTGTATTTAAATTGTCTCGTGCACTCTGGTGTGAAAATAGAAACCATCGATGAAGCATATCGAGATTGGCGGATTATTGTTAAATTTGCATGATTGCAGATTTATATAAAACATTTCCAAAAAATGCTCACTTTTTAACATGTTTTTTCTCAATATTACTCGCAGCATAATTCGTCTTACTAAAGAGCATCTCATTGTCCTCGATTATTTGAAAGGGTGAAAATGAAAAAGTATCAGCAATGATTTTGATTCGAACTTTCATTTCTCATTACTAAATTCGTCCTATTTGTCGTTATGTTAAAATACATCTTACAACTTTCGTTATTTTGAAACGGAATATTTAGTGATTTAGAAGAAGTGAAAAAAATTCACCACCGTCTTCTCCTCAATTAGCTGTGCAAATGTTTCTTGTGACATTTTGCTGAAAAGCGCAACGGTTGTGCACTGCAGTTTCTTGTCGACGTCTATTCTTCTGTAATGTTCAGAAGGTCATGCTTGAAGTGAGACGAAGCTCGGAAGATTGTATTGCATAAGACTGCCAGAGAAAAAAATACTTTTTCTTAATATAAACGAAGGAAAACTCAAATTTGTGAATTGAGGAAATTGGGGTACCAATTATGACACCCCGGTATCGCGAGCGACTCAGAGATTGCGCCAATTTTAGGTTGACAGAACCTTAGCCCACCGGCTCAGAAATTATCTCATCTGTATTAGTATAAAAATTCTTATTTAAACGTATTTAAATCCAAATAGATGTTTCATATAGGCAATCCAATAATACGGAATGACAATACAGATCATTTCAGGTGGGTAAAAAACACACACAACGTGTTCCTCATAATATTATCAGATCCCTTCACACTTTTGGCCTAAGAAGCATTAATTCCTGTTAAAAAGTTATGTAAATTGCTAAAAGTTATGTAAAATGCTAAAAAGTTATGTAATTTTTCGATTCATCTTTGTGTACATTCAAGACTCGAAGGGCAGCAGTAGAGTCGGGAGGTTATTAATTTTATTGTGAGGGCCGGCTGACAGACTAAGGTTTTGTACCTTAGGCCTAAAATAGGGCGCGATCGAAGGTCCGCGCGTAATAATGCTGTCGTAATTTTCATCCCAATTTCAACCATTCACAAATTTTCGTCATTTGTGTCAGAAAAAAGTAGATGTGTTTCTTCAGCAATACGTAGAAATATCTTGATATTTTTTTCTTACTATAAGCACAACTTTCGGGATGGTATGGAAGAAGATAAATCGTCTAGAACCCGCTGTGCAGAAATAAAATGTTTCTCAGTGTCAGTAAAATACCATAAGCAAAGTTCGTTGATCTAACCGAGGAGAATACGGTGATATATAGTTTAAAACCTGAAGTGACCCCTACTGCATTATTGACATTGTTTACATAAAATGGTGAAGCTGGAAAATGGAGTTCTAGAATCCACGATTGCCCTCGAGAATGATTGAGAATTAATGATAACTTACTTCTACAAAACTTTGTCGTATATGAATCACATCCTTTTTTCTGTCACTTCAATCACAAGTTTATTCCGTCTCGTGTATCCGTTTTTAGAACACGCACATAAGCGATGCATTCATATCCGCTTGTTTCATTATCGAGTGTACACTTAAATGCTCAAACACACAATATCACAAAAGTATTAAAAGAGGTCGTGTATTCTCAATCCTCTACATTTTTAATATACAATGACGATTCTATACATTTTGTGCCTTATGATCTATTTTAATTCGTGCAAGCGAACCGAACTGCTTCAACCTCCTGTGATGAAGCAGCATCCTGCAAAGTTGCTGAATGGAAATCGCACGTTCCCAAAGCGTTGGGCGCGAGGAGCGAGACGTGAGGTGCTATCCGGTCTGACCACTGTCCCGGGGCTCCAAGTCGGCCCCGTGGCGCGGCATGGTCGCCGGCTCGAGCCCCGGCCAGACGGGTGGGGACCCCGCGCTGCGCCGCCTGCGAAGGCCAGAGTGCCTCCCCCCTCCCCCCACCCCCGCCGGCCGGCCCCTTCGGCTTTACATAACAGTACGCGAATCCCCAGCGGAAACGCAGTCTTAAGACATGCCGACCGCAAAGCTCTTTACCGTTGATGAATATACTGTTTTCAACTGAACTGATGTGACGTTTTCGTTCGAAGTTTTCATCCGAGAAATATTTATTTTCAAAAAGGATCCCCCAAAGAATAGTTTGAATCGAATAAAAGAAAAGAAACGAAGAAAACCAAGACCAGAATGGAATATCTATAGAAAACTAAAGAAGAGAAATGGAAATTGATGCATTGCATTGCTGGAACATTAAAAAAAGATATCCTTTGTAATGATAAAGATCCAACTGACAAAATCAAAGAAAAAGAATTGTTGGTGGGGCAAGATTGTGACTTCTGTGACAAGTAGCACATGCACATGCTGCAATCTAGGGATAAATAGCTACTCTAAAAAAACCACAGTACTGTAGGTGTGGAGAGATGATTGAATAATGCGCTAAGGAAACGTTGACATCAATTTACTCGAAAGAACTGATATGTTTAGTTGAAACCTTGCTATTCCAATCGGTAGACATGACCAACAGATGTTGAGGCGCTGAATGAGTGAATTACCAATCGAGAAACGGCCAGAAATGAAAACAGGCTCCTCAAAATTACGATTCACTGGTTTCTATAATTAAAATACGTCAAGAAAATCGTAATAAGGATCTGAAACGCTGAAATGGAAACATAATGGCACTATCGACCGCAAAAAATCTCGAGCGTATAAAATTATTATGAAAGCAATTACATATGTGATAACAATAATGGTGGTGTATAAGGTGAATATTAAAGAAATTGAACATGCTATTTATACTCGTAGATTATATTTTCACAGATTTGTTTTTAGATATTAACTGTTCGAAATGGAACCAGTAAATTTGTAACAATTACTCGTAACATTCATAGTCTTCTCTACTTCCTTCCTAAAGGAGAATATTTTTCGGTACAATTTGTGTGAAAATAATTTCTAAAAAAGAAGTGAAATAGTGTATTTACGGAATACGGTTCTTTAAATTCTGTATCAATACTCGAGAATATTAGGTTATTAATATTAAATCTGTTATGGATTCGTGCATGTTTAAATCCTGTATTATACTTTTCTTCACGAATCTTACGGATATAGAACTTATGTTGTGTCGGGAACAATATCAACAAGAATGCATTCCAAGGACTCTAGACGATTTTATTGTGATATTCTTATCTTCCATATAGGAAATTGTCAGAATGTTGACTGAGCAAGGGCTTAGTATCTGTTGATACGCCCACCCAAACAATTTCCAGAATGTTTTTATCAGACACTTGATGAGATAGGTAGAAGATACGTTTAAGCACATTCGGGAGCACTCACTCACACACACACACACACACACACACACACACACACACACACACACACACACATACAGGAATTTTAGAAGCATTTTTTACCCACAAGAATTCTGACTGCAATTTCGTTGATAGTTAAAAGGTGACAAATGTTTCTGAAAATTTATTTTGGAGTAACTGCAGGTAAATGCTGTTAACATCAATTTGCAAGCATAAATATTATCTAAGAATTAATAAATGTAAACAGTTTCATATTAATTTTATGTATGCTAAGAAGTTTTCCCCGCAGCTTTGAGATTTCCTTTTTTTCTGATTCGGCCACTCCTTTATTTTCACTAATTCAAACTCTGTATTCACAATTATCATAACATTCCATGATAGATCTTTCAGTAGACAATTATTGTAGTTATTTTGTTTACTGGAAATTGAATTTTGAATTGCTTTAAGTATCGAAAAATACACGTAGTGCACAACAGTTTCCTTCTAGTGCAAGTAGAAACATATCTAAAAATTTGCATGACCGTGGTGTGATATCATCATCGTAATCTATGTTCTTGTTTGTTCTGTGCGTCACTTCCAGTAAATAGATCCACGAAACTTCCGGGACGTTTGAGTAAAGTCCGTTGCCTTTGAGATAGAAAAGGAAGAGATTGATCCACACTCTAAGCCCGAAAAGAGTCTGATGATTTACCATAGGATTTATTAAGGTTGGCTGTCACATATGTACTCTTTGCAAATACTACCTTCTACTACAGGCTACTTTATTGTATAAAGATGAAACTAATTTTATATCGAATCGAAACTTTTTTAATTAATGATAATTAAGTATTAGCATCAATGAAATACTTATAACAAATACGTTTTTAACTGATATAACATCTAAAAAAAGAATATTCAAAGTACAAAAGCAGAAATATGCATCGTGTTAGTAATAAATACTGACCACGTTAGAAAACTTTATTGTGTTATTTTATGCACGCATGCCTGCACATTTGGAAATTAAAAAAGAAAGTGATAATTGACTAGCATTTTAAGGGCTATTTCATTTCCCTACATCAAGTAAAACTATTATGTCTCTTGATGAGTGAAAAAGAATGCCTTTCGAGCGGGCACATGCCACGTGTTATTTCTTTCTAAGCAAAGAATTTTAGTAAGGTTTGCTAAAAAGCCTTTTGGGTTCGCAGTTGCACGGTATAGTCGTGACATAGGCCGAGGGGGGAGGGGCGAGCGCCAGGCAGTCTGGCAGCGGACGAATGACACAGAGCACATGCACTGCCTTTGATTCGCCAAACGCCGCACCCCAGTGGCGAGCCCAGGCTGCGCCCTCGTCAGCGGGAAACCCAAAACGGCCTTAACACCGTCTCCATAGAAACTTCATCTCATGAAGTAACTGCCCCTCTATCCAGAAAACACGTTGGTGTAGAATTTTTCGGTTTAATTTGATATAAGTAAAATTGACATGAATTTCAGTGTGTGTGTGTGTGTGTGTGTGTCGAAATTCATGTCCTTCATAAATTATGCCTACATAAAATACAATTAAAACAATATAGTGATCGCATAAAAAACCTTTACCTTATTTCAACTCGAAATAACTTCAGCACTGGCATTACCGTAAGGGTGACGTTTTCCCTTAATGGCTCTGTAAATTAGCCAACAGGAATAATTCGGCAAGGGAATAATATACAAGTGTCTAAGAATAAATATGAGTATTATAAAGTTTTTGGGCATGTAGAGAGGTAGGAAGATGATTATTTTTTTCCTGTGAAAATGTGTAGAATTACATGCAAAGAAGTTACACATTTTGCATTGGCCTCTAATTGTTAGGCAACTCTTAACACACTGGTATTCAGCTGGCCCCGTTTTTTCACGCAGTCCAAGATTCCGTGTACCTGCCGAACAGCACTGCACGAGGGGTTGCCAATCAATCAGGGGCAAATGGCATACGTGTACCTTCGGTTAAATGAGTTGTTTTTTTTTTTTTTTTTCACAAAAAGTTCTGTGGGGAAAAAGTGGTCATCTTCGCCTCCTGTACATGCCTTAGTAGTTTGTAACATTGATTCTGACTCTTTCTGCGTATGATTTTCCCTCAAATCGCCTTACGGCGCAAATTGCTGTTAGGGGAGGATTTTTCAGAATCAATTCTTTTCTTTCAATTCCTGTGGTATCCTTTGGGAACAGGGACTCTTTGCGCGTCGAACCGTGCACGTCGCACGTCGAATTGACAACACTATCGATCTTCTGCGCATGTGCAATTCCTGTTTCCGATCACTTTTGTGCATCCGCGCATACGCACGTAACGCAGAAACATCCTTCTTTTGAGCATCTGCGCATGCGCAGAAGATCGTGATTGCAGTCGACTGCTGTACGCTATCCCGCGCAAAAACTCCGTAACGGATTTTTTTTTTCCATTCCATTCCGTTTTTCTAAGAATAGAATGTCCGTGAATGTCGGCAGTGGCGTAGTTAGGCCGGAGGTACAGTAGATGCGGTCCGTCCGGGATGATACCATTTTAGGGGTGACACCAATTATAAAATTATGCTTCTAATATACCAGTTAAAAAAATAATCTGTAGACTATTTAGTAAAATAAATTCTTATATTTAATTTTTTTGGGAGGGTGATATTAGTTTTGCCCGGATGACACCAACAGAAGCTAGGCTATTCTTCGATTTTTCTATAAAGGCCGGATGACATTAGGTCATTGTTACACCTTGTGCGTTCTAAAGTGAATCTTTTTAACAGTGGTAGGCACATTTCTGAGGCTAATAGCCCTGAGAAGGATGTTCGCAAATTAATTAAAAGATTAATTTTATAAGACAGGAGGTGTAACAATGACCTATAGTGCGATTTTTACATAGGTCCCCCTCACGCCCCTATGGTCACAATGGAATATCACACGGCATTTCGCATCATTATCAGTCGTGTCCCTAGATGTCGCATGGTCGCAAGCTCTGCTTGATACGGTCGCGATCATGCGGTATCTAGCGGCACGACTGAGAAAGACGCGAAATACCGTGACATATTCCATCGTGAAGACGGGCCTTGTGGGGCAAAGTTATAAAATTCGCACTATAATGTCATCGGCCACTACAGATACATGCGTGCGGGTATTTCTTCGGCCGGCGCGGCGCCAGGGCGTGCGCAACGTGCTTCGCCTTGCGCGTGCGCCACTGCGGGCGCGGGCGCGGGCGCGGGCGCGGGCGGGGGGCGGTGTCGAGGAAGAGGCAGGCGCTTTCCGGTTTTATCGCTGTGAGCTTATCGCGGCGCCCGAGGCGGCGGTGACGGCGGCGGAGGCGGCGCTGGCCTCTGGGTCACTGGGTGCGCCGCGCTACTTTCGCACACAATAGCGCCAAGGTGCTCCGGGCAAACGCCGCCCCGCGCAGCTGTGCGCCCCGCTTGCCGCCGCCCCGGGGCACCGGACTTCTGGCTCGCCCCCAATCGCTCCCGCACTTCCTCTTGCACGCGCGATTGGAGCCAGCGCAAAGCCAACGCAAAGCGGTGCCTGAGCAAGAACACGAATGCACGTGTTTCTATGCGTAGGCCGCAAACTACGTATTCATTATACACCAACGCGTAGGCCACAAACTATGTAATTATACACGCACGTTTTCTTGAGCCTCGGAATACCTACCCCTACTCCGTTGTCAACATTAGTTGAATTCAGAATGATAGCAACGAGCGTTGTAGACACAAATTTGATAATCGGAAATGTTCGCTTTTAAGTAATAGAAACTATTTTGCATCGAAAAACGAACTACAAAGTTGATATAAAATTCCTTCTGTCAAAACAACCAAACTCCTCACTCCTATCGCAACTAGCGAAGTGAGGCCTCAAGAAAACATGCGTGTATAATACCAAACTGTCACATACATGAAATTGTGACTATTCAATATCGCTCAAGGATCAAAATAAGGTCCGAGATCGCATTGGTCTTTTCGGTTGTTTAATTGTAAAAGTCAGAGGGCGTAACACTAAGATATGTCTATATAAAGTCGAGCAATTTCTTACTTGGCCTTGACATTCCAAGTGATAATTTATTTTCGATTTATCATTCAATCACGCAACAAGTTATATCATAAACTTCTAATAGTGCAGCAGTATTTTAACATTTAACTCTGTTCTAATAACAAAATATCTTATGAAATGACGATAGAGCATGTTCGAATCCCGCTAAAGGCATTAGCGTTTCTTCAGGTTGTATGGTCTGAAGGACCATCTTAAACCTACAACTTATTACATTATGGATCGTATTTTCATAGTCATCCATTTTCCATTCATTTAATCGACCTACAAATTACTACAATTCATTCTTCGCAATGTGATGCTTCTGTTTGCTTCGTTGGAAATCTTGGCAATCTCATTTTTGGAGAAATTCTCTCGATTTTTCGTAGTAATTGTAGGTGTGCACGTTTCATGTTGGATTCATAGGAATTCTTTTGATTGTCCGTCGGAATTTATGTTTGCTCTTCTGCTACGTGGACTTACTAGGTGAATGAGGATCAGTTACTATTGGTTTGGAGTGAAATTTCATTTAGTTTCATTGCAGGCTGTTAACAGGAAACTTCTGAGTGCTGTTTACTCCCGCTGCTCAACTATGTCTACTTTATGTTTGTCATTAGGGTGCCAGTTCCTTCAAACAACAATAACAATTCTCACCACCCCTCATCAGTGTAATCAGTTGCAATCTGCTTCCCAGGCAGCTTTCGAGCAGTTGACTGAGCCAAAAGAACTTTCGTTCCAACCAAATATCTTGTAATCTTCGTACACGAGAAGGGATAAAGTCGCTGTTTGGTGGTAGGATAGTGAGTGTCTGAGAGCGTGTACTTCGACTAAAACATGAAGTCCGTTGACACTTGGTCATCTGTAACGCTGTCGTCCAATCGGGAGCTTGAACGTAATCATAGTGACGTCACTATAAAGACGTTAAAGCGCCCGATTGGCTGACAGCGTCACAGCTCAAAGGACTTAATGTTTTACTCGAGGTATAGTCCAGTCTAAACGCCGCCACATCAATACCTCTGTGTACGCCACCGCCGCGGAGGGCCGAGCCAAAGCTCCAGCGCCAGCAGCCGTGACCGCTCGTGACCGCTCGCTCGTGCGCCCGCAGCGCAGAGGCAGAGGCCATGTCGACGGCCGCGGGGCTGAAGCTGGACCCGGCCGACCCGGCCGTGCGCCGCCTGGTGTACAACGCGTACCGCGGGCTGCTGTGCGGCTACAACGACAAGGCGAACGGGCTGCTGGCCGCGCTGCCCCCGGGCCGCGTGCGCGAGGACGTGGGCATCGCCGACAGGCTGGAGAGCATGATGTGAGTAGCCGGCCACGCCCCCCTCCCTTGTCCCACACTCACCCCTTATTTACACACATACATGCACACTTACATGTACTACACTACCACACATACAGGGACACCAATCGGGATCTTGCACTCCGATTGGCCTATTACTCCGATTTAAAGACAGTGCCACTTCAAAGTCACAAGCTGGATGGAGAGGGGGACACTGTCATCCAATCAGGAGCTTCGTTTCCACTTACATTTTTGGTGTTAGAGCTTCCGATTGGATGACAAATTTCCTCCTTTCCTTCCAGTTCGTGACCTTGAAGTGCCACTGTCTTTAAATCGGAGTAATAGGCCTTGCCTCGGCTGGGGCGGTACCCCGCTGGGAGGAAATACCTGGAGGGTTAAATCCCCCTCATCCGATGTGTAGATCGGTGCCGGATTGCACCTTCCTGCGGAAGAGGAACTCCGCCACCCCCAGGCATAAAAGCATGCACTACACATTCGGGACTAATGGCTTAGCAATGGACGCGCCCGGAATCAACCTCCGTCCCCTCTAACTCCTCCATCCCCCCGCCCTCTCCTATACTCCAGAGTGACCAACCTCCTCCCTCCAGAGCACGTCAGTTAGCAGCCGCATGAAGATGCGCCTCTAACACAGGCGTAGGACAACGAAAAACAATTGAAGTTGTGCAATTTTGTAGCAATACTGTCGTATTTCTAAAACTTTAAATAACCAAAACAAAATTACACATTGCTAGCGTTTCCTCCCTTTTTTAGCGTTATTCGTAGTTTTCTTCTCTTGTATGTCTCTCATTATTTTACTTTACAATGTACACAACGTCTTTACATCACCACGAGTGATCACAGTGGTAGTTTTTGAACTGAGTACTAGGAGTACTGTATGAACGGCTATGACAATCACAATGGAACGATGCCATATAATATTGTACAAGTAATAATTAAAATGAAAGGACTTTATATCTCTGAAGAAAGCAGTAAAGTCGTCTAAAAGTGTCGGGAATAATTTTCTTCAGTAGCACGACCTGTTAATGAGAACAATTTGAAGAATTATTAGTCATTTAGAAATATCAAAAATGAGAAAAGGGTTAAAAGAACTCATTTTTAAAAGATGGTAGCCAATGAATTGAATGCTAAGAGAAAACCCTGACGTTTGCAGATCAGAAGTGAATGCAAATACTACTTCAGCCGCTCATTACACGTTTTTCTTAGCTTCATACCGGAAACAAGAATTAAACGTGTCGCATGTCAATTTACATCCACAAGGCAGTTTTCTGTAATACACGTTACTGATTTCTAAATTCAATTTCGACATCATTGCAATCGGACAGCCTTGATTACGGACAACTGTGTTAAAGAGCACAATACTGCCGAAGCATTTAATTAAATGAGTAATAAAACGTCTTGATGGCCTTATTGCAAAACTGAATGTACTGCGTAAGAAGCGAGGTGACCGCGGAGTCACGGAAAGAGCTTTGATAGTTCATAAACGAAGCACCGGCCTTGCATACGCCTGCAATTACACGCAGAAGGCTGCAAAACACTCGCGATAGAGGACACAAGAATGGCGGCTCGTGTCCTGAAGGTCGGTGATTCGCGAAATAAAAACAATGAGCTGGGACCAGTCCAGACGTCACCTCCTGTAAATCCCGGCAACACACCGCCATTGACTCCTCACGGTGCCGTGTTTTATTGGCGGAGATGTGTAGTCTGGCCCCAGTCCATTATAATTATCTCGTGAACCAGAGGCCTTGATGTGACAATGCGAGTACCGGGGGGTTGATGGCGACGGGCTAGGGACTAGAGTCCCTAGATACAGAGAGTAACGCATTCCATTGTTCCACCGAACCCGCCATTTTATATCCAAATGACAGAAGAATTAGAACTTGTGAGATATTGTGTGTGTTGAGAACCATGAATCTATCCCAAACCAATATGGATATTCTTAAAAATCTCTATTACGTCACCAATTGTTATCATTTCCGTTCAACTTCTGAATTCTGCTTGATAGGGCTATCGGGCTAGAGGATATTAAATGGCGGCGGTTGCGCTACTCTAAGGACTCTAGGCGCTACGCGCGAAGGGCCCTTGCGGCCACTTACGCAACGCCTCGCACCGCCTCCGTGCTGACGTCGCCTTCGGCGAAACCTGACCGCGCGCGCCGGAACCGCCGCGCTGCCCGTGGGATCCGACGTCGGGTTCCCACCACACCTGCTTTTAGCGCCTTACCTCCACCACTTTTACCGGCTTAGATAGATCAGGGCATCAACTGATGTCACTACAGTGCTTCTGACCGGGATTTTTAGTCCCGACGATGCATCGTCAGGATGGTAGTATTTTCGACAGGTAGATAGCTAGGTCTTTTTCAGCGTTTTCAAGGGGAGAATTCTAGCGGCGTCCGGCTGCTCTGATCGGTTCTTTTCCGTATTTTCTGCATTCAACACGAGGCGAATACCGGAGCAGTACCCCCAACTAACGGGGCACTGGTCTGTACGCAATCTTTCCTTCCCCTTCCTTGTCCTATCCTCACCCCTTACTTACCCTTACATTGACATGCATTACACTACTACACATTTCAGAATTCCGGTCGGGAGCTTAGAACTTGTGCCAGCTAGAGCAATGCCACGCTGGGAGATACCCGATTAGGGAAAACCCCGCAAGTCGACGTGTAGGTCGACACCGGATCTCGCCGTCCACCTCTCGCGATAAAAAAATTGCACAACACTTGCGAGACTAATGGTCTTAGCAGTTAACGCGTCCAGAACACTAATAAAATAATTAATCGATAAACCAATAAAAAAGAAAAACAGCCGCGTCCAGGTCTTCCTGAGAAGGCGTTGCAAAGCTGCCTCTCACTATTGTCCGAGAAGAGCTTCAGGGTTCAGGCCTGCGAAAGTAAATTCGAGTATGAATGATTAACAGCAGCGTGATAAAACTGTGTCCGTGGCACTTTTCTGGTACGTAATGTCATAGTCACAAACGCCCATGGAAAGCGCAGGTGCATTTAGAAACAACATACGAGAAAATGTTTTAAGTAATTTAAAAATTGCCTCCTCACTACAAAAAAGCAAAATGCTCCACAGGAACACATTCAGATGCATGACAGTATGTGGGAATGTGGATACATGCATTGGATGGAGATGGAAATTGATACCTGAAGCTCAAACATTGTCAACGTTGAGACTATAACAGTGCTACATGAAAGGGTTCATTAATTTGCAATTAGTAAATATATAAACATTAGGTAAATGTGTATTTTCCTAGCTAAACGAGATCTCAATTCTTCATTTAATTTACTCTGAAGGGATGTCGCCACGTCATACTAGCGCTTAAGTTATCACCTCGGAAGGGACAGCGATGTCCACAGCCTTCACTGTGGTAATTGGAGCGGCGCGGCGGCAAGAACGCAGGCATCCGTCAACCCGATGACATATTGCGTCGAGTAAAAACATGATTTTTCTTCGTCATGAATTAGGTTTATAACTCCTGATTACTACACGAGATAATGTTATACTTCCATTAAAATTATTTAAGAGGATTTTTTTATCGTCAGAACATTCGTAATTACTGTGGACGATTTATTATTTTTTAATTAAAGAAAGAAAATTAATGAATTTTTCTTCTCATGGCCTAAATTTATTGTCTTCGAATGCGATGAGATTGCATTTCATTGCTAAATAATAGAAAAGAGAAAATGTGTACATGTATCGGTACACTGGTGACATGCTGGCTATTACGAGGCGTAAAACTTAATTTTTTTTAAATATTATAAACTCATGAATTTCAGTAAAAATGAACTAAAATTTCTTGATACTAGGGCATCAAAAATAGTGCGAAGGAGAAGGATAGATTGAGAATTTTTCCATGGAGACCATGGGTTGTTGATAGTCTTAAACTCCGTTGGCCACATGATGTAAAAACAATAAAGAAGTTCACAAATTTAAGATTACGAAGTGCAAAACATACATATGTAATCTTCACATTTCTGAGTTTTTATTTCTCAGTGTTAAGATACTTTCGTTAATTCAACGTCGCAACATGTCTCGCAACGAAGATGGGCAACATTCACTCGGAATTAGATACGCATGTTAACATACATTAATCCGCCCTCTTTACCGATGGTGTTTTATTAATAGGTGGGATAAATATCTCGAGAGAAATATGTGGTATTCATTAATTTTTTTGTAGTTTTTTGTTAGTTAATTAACTATCAAAATACTCCACAATGAACATAAAAGTCTTGAGAAGCACTCTATTAAAATGTGCTCACAATTAAAGGATGGTAATATTTTCCGTTGGAACTAAAAGGTAAACTTCCAGGAAGCTAATTTATAATACAGTCGAGGCCACGTTTGCGTCCAGCGACTACTATCACTGGCGAGGGCGGGGGCTTGGCAAGGGGCTGATAGTAGTCCTCGTTTCGTCAGCACGATTGCCAGGTGAGGTGTTCCAATGTCACGAATGTTTCCTCGCTCCCTCATTTGCAATTTTTATGTTGCTGAAGCACGTATAAGGTCTCTTATCTTGACGTCCACTCAAAACTTACGCCACTTCACTTAGGGCCCTAAATGGAAAATGTAAATTTCATTCTTTCGTATCTTACAATGAACATCTACGGTTAACAAGTGCAGTAATAGGAGATATCCACAAGTAAAATTTCAACTCTTGAATATTAAGTCCAAGTGTGATTGGGGAGAATGTCTGGACCACAGCCACATCTGCCAGTCAGTTGACAACAAGGATGATAGAATAGCACGCGGTTCCTAGCCCTTGTTTAATTCTTCGGGCATTCTCATTGGAATCGATCCGAGAATCGACCAATCAGTAGCAGACAGGCTCTAGAAATCCCCAACCAAAAAGTGGCTTCTCAACTGGCATGGAAAATTCTCACACTATCAGGTCTCGAATCTAGGACCTCTCCCCTCCGAAACTTCAGCACCCAACCCGCAAATACATGCGCTCACGCACTCAGTAATCCGGACATCCAATCGATCGCTTCGTATCGATGTCTGTTTCCAAGACATCGATGTTTTTGTAAAATAATCGATATATTTAACATCTATTTTTTAAGCTAATGTTTTTTAACATTGACGATGTTTCGACGTTTCGATGTTTTTGCGTGGTTGATATTTTTTAAATGAAAAAGTACCATCTCATTAATATTCTATAATAAAGTAAAATAAGATATCCACAAATTGAATATTCTTCATGCCAAAGTGACCAAAGCTGAAAATAAATAAAATCAAATTTTCCTGGATAAATGTTATTTATTATATTTGAATTATCGAATCAGATTCAAAGTATATTATTTTTTAATTATCGAATCATATAAAGTTTTATTAATTGTCCTGATGATTTTTTGACTTTGTTTTGTCAATTAAATTTCAATAAAAATTATTAAACGAGACCACTTTCAAATTAAATCCCCTCACATGAACTTCAATAATTACTAACTCAGTTATAAAAACATCGATGTGTAATAACATATTTCTTTCATCTTACTGCACACCATCTTTCCTTCCTCTTCCTTGTCCTATCCTTACAATCGCTTACACTTACATGTACTACACTATCACACATTCCTCGAGATCGGGAGCTTAGCGCTCGTCCCGGCTGGAGCGATTCCCAGTTGGTGGAAGATACTTGGTTGAGCGAAACCCAGCCATACATTAGCCGACGGTAAGTCGGCGTCTGATCTGATTGTGCAGCGGGAAAAGATCACCGCACCTCGAGGAAATACATGCCCTACTCTTACGGGACTAATGATATTAGTAGTTGACACACCCGGAATCACTGCTCAATACATCAATAAAACATCAATGTTTTAATTTCGAGCGTCGATGTTTCTATACATCAATGTGTCGTCGATATGGCACTCCTAACTCGCCGTGCCCGCAGCGCTCCTCCCGCACGCGCGTGTGCGCGTGGAAGGGGGCGGGGTCGCCGGCCGGCGCGGCGCCCGCGCTCAAATGGGGCGGAAAGCGCTCGCGCAGAGGGCACGCCGGGTCGCCGGCCGGCCGGCAGGCGCGGCAGGCCATCGCCAGCCATCACGCCCCATCGCGTCCGCGGCGCGTATAAATACATCTTCGAAAATACCCGCTTCGCGACCTCTCGCCCCCGCCGCCTCATTAAGGCATATTTTCCGCGCGCATAAATCTGTCACCGGCGGCGGGAGCGCCGGCGCCCCGTGACGTCAAGATCGCCGCGACCCGCAGCTGCCGCCGTCTCCGTCCCCGCCGACCCCCTTCCCCCGTTCCCACTCGTTCCGATCGCATCCGCGCGACCCTGCGCGTCGCCCCAGGGCTTTGGGTCACTCCTCGCGTGCACTGCAGTCGGAGACACACGAAGACCTTAGTATGTGATGGGGGAAGTTTGAGATTGATTAATTGATTGATTTATGACTTCGAGCGCATCAGCTACTCACCCCTCTTCTCTCCGTCATTAGTACCGTAAATACAGTGCATGTTTTTTTAGCGGGGAGTGGTGGTGATCTTCCCCTACTGGCTGGCGAGATCCGGCGCCGACCAGGAATCTCCCACTAGCGTGGCCCCAGCCGGGACAAGTTTTAAGTTCCCGACTGGTCTTCCGAGAAGTGTAATAGTGTGGTGCATGTGACTGTGTGTAGTTAAGGGATGAGCACGGGAAGATCGCGCGCGGCTCGGGTCCCGTTTCTTAGGGTACTGCTCCGGCATTCGGCAGATGTTGATGGGATAATCCGCGAAAAACTACCGATCAGAGCAGCTGGCCGCTAGAATTCTCCTCCAGACCGTGGCTGAATTCGACCTAGCTAGTGTCGATAATCCTGTCGCTTGGACTCGCTTGGACCACCGCCTGGACTCGAACCCTGGATCATCTCTTTCAGAGGCTCTGCAGTGACATCAATTGACACCCTGAGCGACCTTTGCCGGTTCGAAGTTTGAGAGGAGACGTCAAGATGGTAGAGAGACTTATTCTGCAAATAGGCATGAAATTCATAACGAAAATGAGAGAGCAACAAAAAACATACACAAAAGCTGTTGCACTATTTAAAATTCTAAAAATTTGTTAACATAAACACAATTGCAGCGAATTCTTGTTTATTGTTCGTTTCACATTTCATTTCACCCCACTATTTCTCCTCACTTGCTTACACTACTTCCTCTGCATACACAAGTTCAACACTATGAGCACTGCTCTTCATAATACTATGCTGCTCTTCATACTGCATATACAAGTAAACTTATTTACAGAAGTTTCTCGAGATAAATTGTGGATGTAAGTACTTGTAGTAAATGCAGGCAATCATTCGTAATGTAACTAGAACTGGATTCATTTACTTCTAAATAGTTGTACAGTGCAAGGGAATCGAATACTGCCGGAAGTAAGCTACTCCAACTATTATTTTATTGTGTTGCTTTTTAATGAATTCGAAACATAGAAACGCTCGCTTCTAACTAACACATTCACAATGGCTTCATTACCACGTAATAAATTCAACATTTTCAAATTCTAACTTTATCAAATTTATTATTAGAAATCATATGTACTACATATAAGTTAGGTTTTTCGAAATCATTATTTTAACTCTACTTAAATCTAGTTGAATATTTCAATGATGCTATATTTGATCCAGCATACCATATGAAATTCTTCTGTTGTGTAACAATTTGAAGTGACATGTGAAGGTAAAAGTTTATTAATAAACCAATTTATACTTTACTTACACATTTGGTTATTTCTCCTTTAAAATAACTTAAAAGAAATCGAAATCTTATAAATACGACGCTAAGGCAAATTGATGAAAAAGTACAGTGCGCCAGGAAAGTCTCCCCGCACCGAACTGAATCAGAACTTCCTATTCAAAATTGCATTTATGTTGGTAGCAACCACATCACTGGGAAATAAGTGAAAGGGACATCTCTTCCAGCATCTATTATGATTGTGGTGAGTGTGAAATAGACAGTTTCCTTTTGTTACACTCTGCAGCTCGTGCTACCAAGAAAATGTCTGTTCCAAGCACTCTCACCAGCAAGATGCCACTGCGGAGAGACTGTCCTGGCGCGCTATGCTTGCCATTGCGAAGGCTAGAGGACAGTATCCTATCCCTATATCCGAGACGTAGATCCCGTCTCTATTGGACTTGCCTCTCGTCAAGCGCTCAGACACGGAAGACATCCTTGCTGCCTATTAGTTGTGTGTTTTCCTCACAGCTGACCCATTTCTTTTAACGACCGTCTGCTTGACTGCGTCTCCGTGCCTTTGAGCGGAACAGAGTGGAGTGTAAAATCAAGTCTTTCATGTGTCCGATAGAACAGTCATTAGCCTTAACGATTTACCCAGACACAAGATAAGTCTAGAGATGGAAGTGATGTGATTCATTAGCTCAGAAAACCAGTTAATTTGCTTGTGTTCTTCCAGAGATATAAAAGTTTTATGTGACCATGGCAGTAGAGTTTATGATTCGAGGTCTTGAAGCGTTCAAATTCTGCCATTCAATTGTAAGAGTTTTTTACGTGACCCACTTTTGCAGTATATCATTTTCTATGACGGTAAATTGTATTCATTTAGTTGGGAGTATTGATTTCTGCTCTATCTGTTTTTAGCAATAAACCTCAAAGTGAATGTAAGTCCAAAGTGCAATGAGGCACAGCAAAAATGTCTTCGATATCACTTCACTTTCTACGGCTTGACATTTTTGTACCCTTGTTTTTCTACAAATTAAACACACTTAAAATAATTATGTTCAGTATAGTGAAGTTTTAGAATCTCTAAAGCATTTTCATTTTGAAATTGTCATGTTAACAAAATCCAATCACATTGATACTTTTTTATTTCGGTCTTACTAATAGTGACATCCAAATCAATTATGCATATCAAAAGGGAGAACGCATCCATGAATGGCAGAAGCGGTTAAAATACATCATAATTGAGCATCCTAAAAGCGGTTAAAACACATCATAATTGGAATCCTAAAGATTCCCTCAAATGGAATTTCTAAAAATCTGCACTTTCTCTTGCAGCGTTATAAAACTTTCTCTACTCTGCGTATACGAGAAAGTCAAACTCGTTTTAACATTATTCTTGAGTAGAAAATAAAGATCGTTCGGCATACTACGTAGTGCTCGATTAAGCCTTCCCATCAAGTTCAATGCACTGAAATTTATTTCACACTTTTTTAGGGAACTGTCACCCAATTTGCAACATAATTTCGTATACATTGGCGTATTACTCAAAGCTGAACAGCGGGTAACATATTTCTGGGACGCGTATAGTTAAGTGCCTAGCGAGCGGCGTTTTAGTTTCAATCCGATAGTACTGTCTATTAAAATAGCATGATGAAACGTTCAAGCTTCGAGAATAAAAATGACTCTGAAAGTCGGAGGGATTAAATTTGGAGCAGCAGGGATACATGCCAAAATATCTGTGAGATGTATTATATTTACAGCCAATTCACCTTTTTCGAAATTCATTTAAATAATTTATCATTTGGGCGTTTTCTGCAATTTAAGAAAAATAAGAAGAGTAATATGTAATTTAGCTATTCTGCATGCAGTGAGCAGAACAATGACCACACCGTCCCGCATTGGTTGCCTACAATGGGTTAATCAACGAAATGCTCAGCTGTCCAGCGAGTTCCTATTTTTTTAAATTTTATTGATTTCTCTCTGTATAACGCCATTTTATTTAGTGCATCTCCAAGTGCACATACAATGTGTACATATGAGTAGTCAAACTACTCGAAGAGGGGTGACCGCCAGGCTGCGGCCAGCGGGACTGTTCCGGCCAATGATGTGACATCGGCAACAAAACATCAATATTGACAAACATCGATGCTCAAAATTAAATCATGGATGTTAATATACATCGAACAAAATCCATCGATGTTTTTAAACATCGATGCCTCCTATTTGGGAAATACAAGGAAATACAAGGAGGGAAATACAAGGAAATACAATCTCGGGCGAGGGATATTTTATTTAATGAAGGCAATACAAACCGCGTTTGTTTGATTCGAACACGAACATACAGTGGTACCATTACTTATTATTTCCTATTTTAACATTTACAAAACTGTGATTATGGGCATTTTTCATTCGTGAATAAAACATTGAAATCGTAAAAAAAGCCGAGCTAAAAAATGTATGCTTAAAAAGTCGATATTTTAATAGGATCATTGATGTTTTCGAACATATGGGCATCGATATTGCATCACTAGGCTGTTCCTGCCCGTGCGCCTCGGGAGAAGGCGGCGCGCGCCCGCGGAGGCAACCCCGCGACCCGGGGGCGCGCAGGGCCGAGGCGCGGTATGTAGGCTGCGGCCAGGCACGCCGCGCGTATTTTTACGAAGGGAATCGCGCGCCCGAGGGTTCACCTCCTCTCCTCCCCTCTCCGCCTCCGCCGCCTCTGCAATTTAGGCGCATTCCGGCCTCGTTTACGCCGCGAATTCGCGACGACGCACTCCGGCAATTAGGTAACCGTCTGCGGGCGGCCGGGCACGTGCCTCGTCGCCCCGCCCCCCCGCAACCACAACCTGCGCCGCGCGTTCCAGCCCGCGCTGCCATTCCGTCGCGCCCCGCCCCTCCCCGTCCCTTGCCGCCCCGTCCGCACCCATCCGGTCCCGACTCGTCTCATCCCGCTCCACTCCGCTCTAACCCACTCCAACCTGCACCAGCCTGCTTCAACTCGCTGCAACTCGTTCAAACCTACACCAATCCGATCCATCCCGACCCAAATCTATCCAGCCCCTCCAACCGACCCCTACCAGCTCTAATCCACTCCAACCCGACAAAACCAACCCGATCCGACCCTCTCCATCCCTGATAAACCCGCTCCAACCCTTCCAAACCCACCTCCAACCCACCGCATTCGACCTACCAGTCCCAACCCGTTCTGTTCCGCGCCCTCTATCCCGTTTCGTCGCCTCCTCGCGCCCATCACACCCTATCGCGCACCGCCTAAAATCTCGCCGTCTCATCCCTTCTTGCTTCGTTTCACTCTTCTCTGCCTCACTACGCGCTGCGTGATTTTGTCCCTTCCCGTCTCTCCACGCCCCTCGTCATGCATCGTCGCCCTGCGCCAGCAAGCACCACCTCACCCCGCCCAGGTCGTCGCCTCTCATTGCCCTATTCGCCGCGTGCCAACTCGCTCGGCTGCTCGCCCGACAGTTGAGGACGTCGCGGCGACGGCGCCGATAAAAGACAGCTCAAGGAAACTAGCTCTTCACTCGCTACGACATCTTTAGTGTGACTGCACTCACTTCGCAGTTACAGACGGACTAATGTACATGCTGGAGTAATAATAGAACAATTTTTTTGGAATGTGTTTTTAGAGAGAAAATACGAGTAACCTTTCTTCAGGCGCGGCTTCGTTAACAAATAACGTGAAGCTGTCAGTGTTATTTACACGAAAATACTGATGTCTATAAACGCGTCAAATAACCATGTTTTTAAATATTACGAAGGAGCGATGGCATTGAAGTCTTGCTTTCCTTGAGAACAACTCCAGCGTGTCACACGAAACTTCAATTCGCGAAATATCATTCAAATAGTGACAATAGATAAAGAATAGACGAAATTTACAATATTAATTGGTATAGTGTATGAAAATGATTGGTCAAACTGTCATAATTTGCATTTTCGTGTGCTTTGCCAGAATTTGTTAACTTACGTTTTAAGGCCATGGGGTTCGAATAACATGGTGGTATAGGTAGTTTCCGCGAATACATGATTTTGGCACCGACATAAAGGTAAAGCTATTTTGCGTATAAAAATCTCATAGTATATGTTTATTTAGTTATTTATTTGATGAAATTAAGGGACCCTTCAACATTTTACGACATTGAGGTTCATACATGTAATAAGTAGATGACTGATAATTATTAGGTGAATGACGATGGGAAAATGGAATGGGAGGTCGGAGAAACCAGTCACCCAGAAAAAAAAGCTGCCGGGAACTTGCTTTGTCCAGTACAAACCCCTCATGAAGTAATCCTGGGATCGAATCGTGACCCCAGCGGTGGAGGGCGTGTGCGTCAGTCCTTCCGCAAGGAGCCCCCCCCCCCCTGACACAGATATACACACAAACACAAGACGGACTTTCGCTTCTTTCCTCTGTGAGGTACTGGGAGAGGGGTTGTCTGCGTGAGTGTGGCATGGGGCACCTTCCGGCGAAGGCGACAGGAGGGGGAAGGGGGAGGGATTGGGCGACGCGGAAGCGCTTTCGCCCGGGCGCCGCTGGGAGCGCAGGGCAGCGCCGCAGAAATAGCGGACGCCGGGCGCCGCGCCAGCCCCCCCCCCACCCCGCCCTGCCCCCCGGCGCCGCGCCTGTTTACCTCCGCTCCGTTTCCCCAAAGCCCCGGGATCGCGTGCCGGGGCGGTCGCGCGGCGGGGTTTCCCCGCGCGTTCTCTCCCCGCGACCCCGTCCTTCCCCCTCCCCCTCCCCCCCTTCCCCCTTCCCCTCCCTGCGTGCCTGGGTTCAGCTGTGGTAGCCTTGCACTCTTCCGATCTTTGCACATGGGTTGGTTTCTCCAATCAGTACCAGGCGAATGCCGGAGCAGTACTCTACCAAACGGGCAACGAACCGCGCGATCTTTCCTTCCTCTTACTTGTTCTATTCTCACCCCTTACGCACACTTACATTTACATGCACTACACTACCACACATGTCGGAACAGTAGTCGGGAGTTCAAACCTTGTCCCAGGTGGGATGGTGCCTTGCTGACGGGAGATAACTGATCGGGGAAAATCCCCGCTAACCGACGGTAGGTCGGCGCCGGATCTCACCATCCAGCGAGGCAAGATCACCGCCACCTCTCGAGCAAAACCGAGCAAAACAAAATGTGCCACTCGGACTCGTGGAATACATGAGAACATAGTCAAGATTACTAACATGCTTTGCTATACTCAATATCTGCCGAATTAACGTTCAGTATAATTTGATGTTCCAACTCTATGTAATGAAGTTGAATAAATATCGTAGTCGATTAAACAAAGAAAAATTGTGTAACTGGAAACAGTTGATTTTTCGGGGGCGTCCTGTTGCACCCTTCCAAAATCACATCAGATTGCCTCCAATAGAGAATTAATCTTTGCATTAGCCGACTCATGCGTGGCAATTTAAGATCCGACGATCCGTTCGGTTGAAAGCATAGGCGCCGTAAGCATCACCAAATTAATTGGAGTCAAAGTCAAAGTAGCATGAAAAGTTTCATTCTCGGCTTCATCCGACAGTTCCAGGTGCTTCGTAATGAAAATTAACGGCGAATTTTATGCAGCCAGACATTTTTAAAATATCTTGCCTGACACTGCCAACTCTGATGTCTTGCAGTTATGTAACATACGTAAGGCCTGAAATTTGGAATATCCAATCCTTAACGTGCTTGAGAGTTACGCGAATCTTGTGAGATCGCAATTTTCTAATCATTATAAAATTGATTGAAATGCTCTTAATCACACGCATGCGTGCGCGCACACATACACACACATACATACACATACACACATACACCCCCCCAAAAGAATTGAGTTTAAAGAAATGTGTTTCGTTTATTGTGTTTCGCTACAATGTCCGGAAATACTTTTATTATTAATCTTCAATTTTATAATAATTTAATTAATAATCCTTTATGCAATATAAAAGGAATCGAATTATTCTACATTAATCGTCTTATTCCTTGTGGGCCATTCTGAGTAAAACTGACAAACTGATTTTGTGGAAGTTTATTGAAGATGTTGATAACGTAATTTTCTATCAGAAAGGCCATCAAAAAAGGCAGATGATGATATAACGTAATGTATAATATACTTAAGTAACTCTGTCATCTCAAGTGTAACCCACTATACCGCAAGAAGGAGGGCGCCGGCCACGTAAACAAAGAAGCGAATGAACAACAAAACCAACAAAACAAAAGCAAGGGTTGGGGTGCCGTCTTGGCGGCGCTGCCAGCAGCGCCCGCCGGCTGGGCGAAGGGCGGGGGCGATGTGGGCCACGCGACTCATTGGGCGCGGCGCGGGGGCGGTGGAGGCGGCGGCGGCGGCGGCGAGACACCGGGCGATCGTCACTTTTTCCGTGTTTGTCCGCCAGATCGACCCACTGCTCCCGACACACACTTTTTCTTGCATTTATTTATACGGAACGACTGGGCTTAATCGATTCGGCACCGAAGAGTCGAGTTTGGTGAACGAAGATTTTTTTGTTGTTATTGTTTTTTGTTTTGTTTTGAGTGTGCCGCATTTTTTTGTTATCTGATGTTCAACAAACCCATTGTGATAAAAATGTCCTCCAAATGAAATACAACGCGTGATTCATAATCGGGAAGAAAATATTTTGAAACACCTCACGCTGTGATTCAGTCGCTTGGTATTTCCTTGTTGTCGAGGTCCGCCCAGCCTGTCTCGCATAGTCATGGAAAGGTATCCTCCACCTTTTCGGTTCCAAAGCCCGTTTTACATGGTAATTTTTTTCATCATTTCTTTTTCTACAGAAATGGATGGGAATGGGGCGCGCTACTGTTTCGGTACGGTAACTTGATGAACGAGAATGAGCAATCGTGATGAAATATTTCCTCTACACGCCGTAAAAAGCGCTGAAGATCAAACTGCTGAACAAAGCATCTATGGAAACAAATTAAGTTGGGTTAATGTAGGACAGAGCACGGAACGAGACGAGTTAGAAGTTCATGCTTACTTTCTCGTTTCACAATCACTTCTCGTTACAATTCAACATATTAGAACGCTCTCGAAACCAAACAAAAGAAACAATTAGCAAACGAGGAAAAGTTCCAAAAACTGACGCCAGGAACGTGGTAGTGAAAGTGGATGAAGTCTGTAGTACCGAAAAATGAAGAATGCATAATTTTTTCGTACAACTTAGATCCAGTCTGGTCCGTCACTTCTCTGCACCGACGAAAACCGATAAAAAAAATTGACCGTGAAAACCGGGCTTATACTGCGATTTTTGTAGGAAGAGCTCTCAAGGCCACTCAAATCCCATCTTCGCGATGGAATATGTCACGGCATTTGGCGTCTTTTCTCGGTCTTGCCGGTAGAAGTCGCATGATCACAAGCACTGCTTCATACGGTAGCGATCGTGCGAAATCTAGCGGAACGACTGTAAATGACACGAAATGCCGTGACATATTCCATCTGGAAGATGGGATTTGAGTTATCTTGAGAGCTCTTCCTACAAAAATCGCAGTATAGATCCAGTCTGGTCCGTCACTACTCTGCACCGACGAAAACCGATGAAAAAAATTGACCGTGAAAACCGGGCTTAAATCCCGTCTCTCCCAGCGCGCCAAACGGATCGCCTGAGCGCGGCGGGGGCGAGACAGAAGACGTCTGAGTCGGAGGGCGACGCGTCGTGTCAGTGCTGACTCACCGGCGCTGCCGGCGGCGCCGAGGGCCTCGTAGCCCTTTTCAATGGAGCGCCGCGCCGCGCCGCGCCGCGCCCTCCGCGTCTGAGGTGCGCCCGGCCGCCGCTGGCAGCGCGCCCGTCGCCCGGCGCCCGCCCGGCCTCGGGGTGCAGCCCAAGCAGATTAGCGCCCGATTGACATAAGTGTGGCATTGACATTTAAGAGGCCTCTTCCAGCGCGTGAGT
The DNA here is from genome assembly GCA_031308135.1 of Acheta domesticus. NCBI lineage: Eukaryota > Metazoa > Arthropoda > Insecta > Orthoptera > Gryllidae > Acheta > Acheta domesticus. The sequence continues at coordinate 55,584,919 of JAHLJT010009436.1, forward strand.
CTGATGCCGGCCGAGAACAGAGGACTGATTAATAGCTTCCCTCGCCAATTGAGAAATGATGAATAAATGATTTGACTAATTATTTGGTTTACGACGCTCTGTGCCGTCTCTGCCCACTTCGCGGCTCAGGAATGGAAACCACCGACAAGGTGTCACGTAGGTTATTTCAGCGCTATGATTTGTCTTATTAGGCAGGGATTAATCTCTTATTTCTTTTAATAAGAGAGGATGCAGTCTACTCACGGGACGCGAGAAACACACCTTGCATTTGACCAGAAGTAGACCCTTGAGATATCAAAGGACTTTCGAGATGTTTTCTGTTTCTTTATTTTCTATTATTACATCTATCTGAATAAATTGGATTTGAGAAATTAACTCTGCGTTCACTCAAGATTCAGTTATTTATTTACAAATGCAGTTGGTTTCGGAGTACAGTAGTAAAAATATTCCTTATACGAGATTCTTCTCTCATTGCCTTGCGACAACTCCTTGGAAAAAAATCACTCAGCATATTTGTAATATCATATATTTCTCGGAGAAATACTCAACCGTGGGACAAAACTGTTTCTAATACTCGTATTTAGCTACTGGTTCCCAACGTGTCATTTCATTTGATCTATCGAACCAATGTGAAATCTAGTTTACTTTGGAATATTCTTCTCGTAGTAATTAATGTTTGGGAAAATCTTGAAAATTACTCATGTACACTTAGTATACAGATCCATGAGATACGTCGATTCTTCACGATACATGTTTCGAAAATTCGTTATTAATTATCCAAGTTTCAGTAATTTACGAAAGCGGGACCTGCAATTAACAAAGAAATATCTTATATCTTAAAATCTGTGTAATGATGTGTAAAAAAAATTTAGGAATTTACTAAATAAATGGGACCAGTATTTTGTATCAAGTTGCACTATTTTTCAATTGATTTTTATTTGTTTCTGAACGTTTGGCCTACAAGCAGTCAATTTCCTTAATTTTTCTCCCGAAGCTGCCAGTGCATGTATTTTTGTTCATTTGCTTGCAACGTTACTCCAGAATGGCGCTTTACAATTAAACGTGTGAAAATGCAATTATCGAGGTCATAATGAAACAACGTGAAATAATAATTGGGAAATGACTCACACGAACTACGAATAATTAAAGTAAATAGCTTAGAGACATGCAATCTTCTGAAGGTCGAGTTTCAATGTTCTGTTTTCTCTTCCACAACCGAGCACTCCGCACGTGTATTCATTTCCTCCAGTTCTGTGAAAAAAACTGAATGCATAAGTAAAGAAAAAGTAAGCTATTCATTTGAATGAGGAAATTAGTCATCAGAATATCCAATACTTTCACCTGGATAATTGTTTCATTACATTTTTTCGCGGTACTGTTTTAAAATTGTTAAAAATACTTAGTTTTCATACCCAGCAGCACGACTGATCCCTAAAAACGTTCTCCGAAGCAATAAAATTTGTGTGTAAAAAGATATTTTGGCGTTTCATTAGTATAAGTTTTCAATAAAATTCCTATTTGTGAGGCAAACTTAATTTTATTTTGTTAAAAGCTTAGTTAAGATATTTTTAACATTTCGATTTCACACATTATTTTACAAAATTCTGGTAATCAAGGTCTTACGCAAATGTATATTTGAGACACAGAAAATGTATAGCCTAGAAATTGTTTTTATAAAAAGTTTCATTTGATGTCCATCAGGATTCAATTCTCTTGGGCATTTTATTAAAATATTGTTATGACTCCTCGGTTACTGTACGACTTGGACGATATTTACTAGGAGACGAAAACTGTATTCTAGAGACTTTTGAGATATTCGTTTTTGTTACTTCTCTCTACGAATTCTAATAATTCTAGATTCTTTTGGGGGCACATGTCCAACGAATTTCTACACCAAATCAACAATCCTTTTATAGATATGGATGTATTCCCTATATTATTCTGCGAATTTTAACCATTAATCGTTGGCGAGATGGCCGATATCGATGACCGAGGTGGCTAAAGTGTGTGCCGACTTACCGCCTGGGTCGGAAGGGACGCGGGTCGAGTCCCGCCGTGGGCATGGTTGTTTTTCTATTGTCTTTCATGTATATGTTTGTGTTCGCGGAAGGCCTTGCGAGTCTGCTGACTACAGACCGAGGAGCCCGCAAGTGTGTCAGTGTCTGGTATAAACGTTAACATGTGTCCCCATGAGGGACATAGTGAGTACCACCTACGCGGATAATCGAAAATCAGCATCCCCTGAATCTGGAAAAAGCTTCCGGAAGAAGAAAAATATCGTTAGAGCAAAAACAAATCGTTAGTGATAAGATAAGATTATTTGATAAGATCATTTTATTTCTTTAGATGCACACATCAAGAGCAGAGAAATTTCAACATCTTCCAAAATCGTGCGGTGGGACTCTAAAACTCGTTTCTCCTCTGTGTGATGTCGGTCGTGAACTTCGCTCTGGACGTGACTGGTCCGCGCATCGATGCTCGGAGCTCGGACCCGTGGCTTTGCAGCGTCGGGGCGGGGTGTACGGGCGTGTGGGCGGGGGAGGGAGGTAGAAAAACGCGGCCGGTCGGTGAATGGCTGGGCGGTGGCGGGGGCATCTCCATACTGGGCGGACTACACGACGGCGGCGGTGGCGGCGGCGGCAGCGAAGGAAACGCGGAGGCGAGCAGCCGAGCCGGCGGCGCCGACCGTTAAAAATAGCGCAGTCGCTGCTGCCCCGACTCAGCGCAGCGCTAAGCGCTACGCATAAGTGGACTATTGAGAGAGGAACTTTTTCAGCATTTTATTCCTTGCAGTAATATTTGTATTCTTGGACCATACTTGGGTTTTTCTTTCTTGGCGTGTGTGGGGGGGTGTAATCAAAAAGGAATATCTCACGGTATTTCGCGTCGTTCTCGGTTTTGCCGCTAGAAGTCGCATGATCGCCAGCACTGCTCGATACAGTCGCGATCATGTGACTCCTAGCGGCACAACCGAGAACGATTCGAAATACCGTGAGATATCCTTCTTTGATTACACACCCCCACGCCCCAAGAAAGAAAATCCCAAGTACTCGTGTAATCCGCTGCCACCAATGTTAATACAACTTGGAAAAACACTCCTAATTTAACGAACATATTAAATAATATATCGTGTAGTTTTTTATTGTAATACATTGGTTCACTTCAACAAGTTCATAAAGTTCAGAACAGAAACTTGCAACTCTTTGTTCTGATACCAGTTCAGAAATCAAATCATTAACTTTAACAGAATGCAGATGTTAACACAAAAAATGTGTCTTATCCGTTCAATAAGTTCTGCAATTCCGAAGTCCTTAATTTACCCAAGGGAGGGTTTTTGAGAACCAGTGTCTTAAAAATTGGCAATGGCGACTGCAATGAGAAGACGAGTGAGACCAGGAGCGGAGGGTAGGGCAGTGGCAGTCCCGGGCAGCGGCGGGCTGGCAAAGGCGACGGCAGAGGCTGCTTGAGGACCTGGATACAGAGAAGTGCAACCTGAACCACGGGCTCCATTCCATATCCTCTCATCCCGTAGCCCCGCCTGGCAACCCAGAGGAATGGAGGAGAAATGCTAACGATTGAGGTCATTACGAAGATTTTCGGGTAAATTAATATTGATTGAATGGTGGTTTCCAACACTCGCAGTTCGAGCTTCTCCGTCTACCGAACATAAAAGAGCAGAAATTGTGCCGCAAAGGAATGGGTTACTCCCTGAATGTAGAAACTCCAGACGTCGCGACGCGCCAGTGCATCCTGGAGGCCCTCGGCTGCAGCTGGCGCCGTGGTGAGGGGAGGGGGGCGGAGAAAGCGCCCCTGACCTTCCAGAGGAGCCACGTCTCTCTCTCTCTATCTCGCTGCGCAGCGGCGCTCGCCGCGGCTGGAGAAGACCTATTCCGCCGTTGCTTACAAACGAAGGAAAGCACTGCCCGCAGCACGGAACCTCTAGCACCAAAATGCTCCACGATTGATTTATTAGTGATTCCTGGCGCGTCAACTACTAAAGTCATTAGTCTCCTAGGTGTAGTCCATGTTTTCCCCGCGGAAACTGGCGATGATCATCTCCCCCTGAAAGGCGAGATCTCGTGACGACCTAAACGTCTTGTTTTCCCAAACCTGGTATCTCCCACCAGCGGGTAACTGCCGCATCCGGGACAAGCTCTAAGCTACCGATTGGTCTCTCGACATGTTTGGTAGTCGTACATGTCGTACATGTAAATATCAGTGTATGTAAGGGGTGAGGATAGGTCAAGGAAGAGGAAGGAAAGATCGCGTTCGGTCCGTGGCTCGTTTGTTAGGGTACTGCACCGGCATTCGTCTGGTGTTGATCATCGCTCTGCAACGTGAATCGTATTGTGGGATGGGCATTTTATGACGCTCTTTCTTCCTTCTTCTACTTCTTCCGTCTGTTCCTTCCCTTCTTTCTTCCCCTTTTCTTCCCTCTTCTTCCTCTCGTCCGCATCTTCAACATTCTCGTTCTCTACCTGCCGCTTCTTATTGTTATTCTTACCGGCTTGCGTGGCTCAGGGCGTCTGACGTCACGGTGCCTCTGACGAGCAGGTCCTACGGTTTAAGTCCCGTCGGTGGCAGAATTTTCGACACAGGCTTATCTAGGTCGGATTCAACCGATGCCTGGAGAAGAATTCTAGCGATCGGCTGCTCTGATCGGTACTTGTTCTTGGTTTCTCTGACACCAGGTGAATACCGGAGCAGTAGCCTAACAAACGGGCCAAAAACCGCGCGAGCGATCTTTCCTTCCTCTTCCTTGTCCCATTCTCACCCCTTAGTTACATCCACACTTACGTACATGCACTATACTACTCACAAGTTTAGGGCGATGCCCCGCTGGTGTGAGATACCTGGTTAGAAAAAACACTCATCGGCGCCGGATCGCTCCATCCAGCGGGGGAAGTTCACCGCAATCTCCCGCAATATATATATATATATATATATATATATATATATATATATATATATATATATGCAATACACTTACGAGTGTAATGACCTTAGCAGTTGACACGCCCGGAATCATTAATCAATCAACTGTTAATTTTTGCTGTTCTTCATCTTCTGCCTCTCCTGTGCCTTCTTCTCTCTGTCGTGAGAGAGAGCGCGTGAGTACGCATTGGCGGCGCGGCGCGGCGCCGGCGCGGTCGAGTTGCGCGGCGGCGCACAGAGAGGGCGTTGTGCGCGCGGAGAGGAGCGCAAGAGAGCGCGTGCGCCGCACAGATGGAGCTCTGTGCGCTACCCCTCCCTCCCTTCCCCTCCCTCCACCATCTCCACAACTCCCATGCTTCGACGCCGTAAGCCTCCCATTTCGCTTCCAATTGCTGTCAGCGATACGCCTGCGGAAGTTATTCTTTTGTTTCTATTGTGAACGTAACCCAACCACGAGGCCATTAACTGCTACGTGATGTTGGGAGCAGAACATTCATCGTATGCAATATTACATTTCGAAAAAAGTTAACTAAATTATTCCAACAGTTAATATTTGTCACGCACACAACTTCTATTTCACTCGTTGGTAAAGTCTCAGAAACTTTTCTAGCTATCGCATTCCTTAAATTTCTTGCCTCCATGTAGGCTCAATTCTCCTCCATGTACACAATTCTCCTCCATGTACACAATTCTCCTCCATGTACAAGGTTACTACTTAAATACCTTTTGAGGTCATTCTTCCTCATTCTGTTTAATAACAAGCCAAATTCAGTCATGTGCAATCTCACTTATACATTACGCCTTCTCACAAAATCATGTGTAATCTCACTTCTGCATTACGCCTTATTTCATTTTTTAAATCGATGTAATGTAATAATTCAAATTTTAAATAATGTTAGACTTCGGCTCCGGTGTTAAAATAAATGCTGTTTTGTTATTCTTTTCTTTCCATTTCTTTTGATATTTTCCTCATTTGAAATTCATTTGTAGGAACATCTGGAACACAAATTAATAGTTATTTATAAATATTGTCCGATATAACATTTGAGGCGGTATCAGTCACGTAGTTCTCCTTTCGTTGAAGATAATTTCTCGGAACCATCGTAAGTGGGTTAAGGAGAGAGAATAAAGATGATGCTGCGCTGCTGCTTTTACAAGTTTTGCTTCCATCAGAAATGCTTATATCAGTCCCGCGGTTTAGATTCTAGCGGTTAACCGATATCATTAGGCATTCTAGACGATCTTTCCGCCTTTTAAAGGGTATAGAGCAAGTTACTGACATGAGCTCTTCGAAGCAAAATAATGTGCTCTTTCAGAGCAACTGTGCCTCTCTCAGTATGTCAGCATAAGGAGTTGCTGAAGTATTCGCTGATGTATCCATGTGGTTCAAACATTCAAGGCTTCTTTCTCCTTCATGTGATCTTCGTAGGGGACACGCAATGCGTTTCGATCGGTTTCTTCCCAAGGTCTGGCTGAGCCTGTTCGGCGGGTGGAGAAGGCTGGCTTTGTTCTTGGCTGCTTCCAACAACGACCCGCACCCTACTGATCCATTTATCATTTTCATTCAGCCACTGTGGTCCTTGAGGAGAAGTAGATAAAAATATGCTTAAATGACAGACGAAAACCTAGAAGATAAATGATTCCACCCTTTAAACCTGCGCTTAGAACGTCCTGGACTAGCGTCGGACCTGCGTCCTGGACTCGGGGATTTTGGTTCATCTTCGGAGAGCGAAAGGGTCTTCAAAACGGCATGGACCAACACCCCTACCACTTGTGTTAATAATCCCATAAGGCCTAGAATATACATGATGCGACGCAGCAAAGCGTTGACAAGGTCTGCCCATGTTAAATAGTCATCAGAGTATTCCACACAACACGGTCCGTCAAACCTACTGAATTAGTCCTTCAATAATGTACAAACATGTGCCCACTTTTACCATGTTTACTACATCTTATTCTGAGAGGCAGAAATGTGATTTTGAGTTATTAAATAGGGACAAACAATCACTCTGGATACTACCTAGCGCTCTATGAGACTGCTGCGGCAGCGGTGCGAGCTGTGGTCCATTTATTAGGGTACTCCTCCGGTATTCGCCTGGCATTTGAACAGAGAAATCACGGAAAGTACCTATCGGAGCAACCTGGGCGAGGATTCTTCTCCAGACAACCTTGCAATGGATACGATGACCCGTTCCCGTCGGAGCTCAGAGTCGCTGCAGAGGGACCACTGAGCTAATTCAGCGTGGTTAGGCTGGTGAAACGAGTCTTGAGGGCCCTTTCGAGCCAGAGGAGGGCGTGCGAGCGGCGCCCAGCGACAAGTGCCCATGCGCGGCCGGCGCGGTGCGGTGCGGTGCGGTGCGGCGCCCCGCCGGCCGGGGGAGGGGGCGTGTCCCCAAACGGGTTCCGCAGCTTCCGCGCGCTGCTTATGGGCGGTCGCGGTCGCGCGTGCGCGGGTCGCCTTGGACCCCTTCGGCCGAGCCCCCGCCCCCCCACACACACCACCCCGCCCCCTCTGCCACCGCCCCGTACTCACCCGCACCCACCCTCCCCGCGTGCCGCCCCCGCCCCTCCCCTTCCCCGGCCCCTTTCCCCTCCCCTTCCCCCGCTCCTCCCCCGTCCCCGCCCCTGCCACTTCCCCTGCTCCCGCCCCCGCCCCCACTCTGGCCCTGTCCAGGCGCCTGCCGCTCTGCGACAAGACTGCACGCGGTCAGCGCTCGCGGATGATACCGGGTCTCGCTCAGCCCAGGGGCGGGCAAGGCAGGGACAGCCACGACGTTGTTCAATGCAACAGTTTTAAACATTGTCCCTAGAAGGGCACGTGAGCGCTGAAGGGATAAACAGCAGCTTTTAGAACTAGCAAAATTCAGTTTTTAATAAACAAGGAATCTTGTCATTGGATTAATGCTTTTGCTACTCAGAATTATTTACTTCATCTGCATAAACTCTACGCGACTTCTGGACGTTATGTTGATTGATTGATTGATTCATTCAGTCGTGTTTCCAGGCACGTCAGCTATGGTTATTATTTCCGTTAGAGTGAATGTTTATGACGTGGGGTGACGGCGTTCCTCCCGATTGGATGGTGAAATCTGGCGCGAACCTATCTGTCCGCTAGTGGGGTTTTTCCTTATCAGGTATTGTCCCTCTTTCATTTTTTCTGATGTCATTGTGAGAAAAGGTCTGCCATCAGAGTTTTTGGCCCCTTGCAGCTTGTCTTCGGGAAGACTCTCATTTCCTCTCAGTTTTTTTACGTTGATATCTAGAAAACTGGATGTTGTTTTACTATTAGAGTTTGAAAAAATCTTTCAAACTCAGTTTTGCGGAATGGTAATTAATTTTGGCAGTCGCAGTAGAAAAACGAATTGTGGCCACAATTCAACTCAGATTGTTTACTGAGGATTCTTAACAGATTGATTTGTGTATATAGAGATTACTAGAGACCGGAAAAATATGTAGTATTAAACGTCAAAATATGTACATAAATATGTAATGAAAACAGTAAGAATATGTAATAAATATGTAAAATCGGATGTAATATGTAATAATATGTAATATTAAAATTCTCTAATTAAAAACCATTTACATAGCAAAAAATTACATTTAGAAAAACTGCTCACTTTACATCATATAACTTTCTCGTCCATAGTAAAACCTTAATCTATTGCAATACAGGACCGTAGTTTAACAGCCAGATAAATCGCAATAGAAGCCATCGCACAAACTGGCAAGATACACGACCAGCAAACATATACCTTAGCATCTTCATCGAAGTGTTACATGTTAGCGATCGAACATTTTTCTCAGAAATTAAGGTTACACATCACAAAATGCGGTGTCAGTGATATTTTGGACACCTAGATTTCCCCAATAATGTAGGAACAATGCTGATTTTTTAAAAAAGCAACATCTTTTCATAAAAAAATATGGAATTAAATTGAAGAAAATTGATAAAATAAGAAAATATATTGTGAAAACAGCAAAATATGTAAAATATGTAATATAGTACTAAATATGTAAAAATATGTAACGAAAAAATTTGATATTTTGTTAGGAGGGCTATGATTCGTCAAGATTACAATTTTGAGAACGGTAAGTAGAAAGACAAAAAGTATGTAATTACATAAAAATCCGGTCTCTAGAGATTACTATAAGAAGGGACCGATTTCACATCTACTGCTTGGCTAATGCTGGCAACATAAGCGCTGATTATACCCATGCACTCTGTTCATAAATCATTTTGTTTACAGTTAGCTCATTTGTAAATGACTTCATCAACATCTCTTGCAATGTCATTGCCCTGCATGACGTTCATTTGCTTCCCGACCTGTCAAAGTGGTCCCTTCGTAAAGTAACCCCTCCATACTAGGTTCCCGAGATTTTAGCGCCGACAAATACTTCTCATTGTGCGTATTTCTAGCAGATGCTAAAGAAGGGCGAGAACCGATGTGAAGAAGTGGTGTTGGCTGTCGGATGGCAATGTGGCGAGTGGCAGCGACCTTCCCGCTCGAGGCCGCAGCCCCGACCGCCCAAGCCCCCCACCACCACCCCTTCCTCCACCCCCCTCCCCGTCGAGGACTCCACCGCCCACCTGCTTCATCTCGCAGCAATCACCCCCGCACCCTTTCACACTGGAACACGACTTCAGTGTATTTAGGATTATCTATTCGGAAACTTGGAGATTACTCAACTTCTTTCCGGGATATTTCTCTTGATAAATGTAGGGAGAGATTTTGTTTGGGAAGGTCTCTCATAATTCTTTGCTTGCTATATCACATAATGTATCGTCTTTCACCTTCTCTACTGACCTACGTAGCGCAGACGCCCATGGTGGCAATCGTTTTGCACGAAACGAAAGGTTCTGGGTTCGATTCCTTCCTAAAGCGTAACATGTTGACCTTGTGATTGTGATCCGGAAGGCCATGGCAAACTAACATGTATCCCAGAATGCCATCAATATACTCATAAATCCTTTCGTAACTCATACATCCTGAGTGGCGTATGGCCCCAAATGAGATCCCAATTACAATTTTATATATATATATATATATATATATATATATATATATATATGTCCATACTATTGTTTGTCCAAAATAAATGCAAAGTAATCATAACGCCACAGAGCGCGAGATGTAGAGGAATGTAATGTTTGTACCCATTTCTCCAGGTAACTCATCAGAATTTTAACTTGTGCAAGGTGTATCACTTCTATTGGTTGATGTGGCTTTCTTTAACCACTACCCGAAGCCAGAACCCAAAATATGGAACGTTTAACGAAATTTTCAAACGCGCACTCATAATAATTTCACAAAGAGCGCGTAATAGGTTTGTTTTAGTTCTACAGAATCAAATGAGTTCGTAAATTATTTGATATTTTTATGTCTAACGCCGTTCTCGGAAGAGTGCCATTTCGGAAAAGGATCGTCTCAATTTCCTTCCTGGCAATTGAGACGAACCTTTTGAGCATTTTTAGCAGCACTTTTAGAGACGCAACCGATTTGCTTTGTCTCTCTTGCTTAAGGTGGAAAATAAGTATCACAAAAAATTTTGTAATTTATTAGTGATGTCCTTAAAATTATCCTTCATCCGAGAGATTATTTCGACTACACATTGTAACTAACGTACTCCTACAATAACCACTAACTCTTGCGTTTCACCTAAGAATCTTTAGAAGACTGCGCTGAACGAAGCAATGGAGTGCTGTAACCACTATCGTCAATTCAGAAACTTCTTTTATCAAAAGTTTACATTGCAATTTCTTATCGTTAATTATCTTAAAATTGAGGAAAGCTAGTTGCAATATTTTCAAATGAAAATTTTAGGTGAAGATAACCAATATAGTTAACTACTAGAATACATTTTGAGAAAAAATGTTCGTGTAATCAGGGGGTTATTTACACTATTATTGGTTTGCCGAACAGTTCGAGGATACTTTTGGACTTTTTTTAGCGCCCTTCATCGCACCGGTCAACGTCACAGCAGCTTTCGTAGACACTGTCACACGAGCCGGCCTTCTGAGCGTTTGGCAATAGCACATTCAAGAAGTTTTTGTTGAGCCGACCACACGAGCAACATGGTATTAGGTTCCCCACGGAAGATTGAATTTCTTAAAGTTACGAAGTCATTGCGCGAAGGAAATTACACTTCGTTGATCTCCCAGGCAGCACAATAGCGCCTGGACCAGAGCGCCGTCCAGAACTCTTTCTTCCTGATGGATTGAGAAATGAAGACTGACAATTGGGGTGAAAATTTTCAAATGCTATTTTCCGCTAGATGCACAGCTTTAAAATTGTGCTTTTTCTTCTTCCAATTGAAAGGCAACAAAACTCACATTTTGAAACTTTTTAAATGCGTTTATGTGTATATTACGCATACGTAAGATCATGTGTGCGTGTGAGAATGTTACATCACAAATAGGTGATTGGTATTGTAATTATTTTAAGTTGTCCATTCCAAATACCGCGTAAGTAATTTTTCAAGAGGTAAAATACCAATAATATTGTATTTAATTTTTTAAATGTACTTATTTGGTGCAGAAATTATTTAACACTTAAAGGATACAGTTAAAAAATTAAAATCAAAGTAACAAATTTAACAAAATGTATTCTTCCTTGGCCTTGAAAAGTGATTAAAGTGTTATTTGGAACGTAGTACGTTTTCATTTATTCTTTCATCCAATTTAATTAGTATTTATTTTGTGTCAATCTTTATTATGTATGGGCAATATATAGGCAATAAGTGCGCCGTATATTGAATTTGAAACATTATTTGAACCCTGTGCAGAGTAACGAACGATTATATCTTGCCAGCCAAAAATGATGTAATATATTATTGGATTTGAATTAAAATTCGTTTGGTTTCATTGCAGGCGCGAAACAGCAAGCATATAACTAGCTTTTCTGTTTTTTCTGCTAAGTGTAACGTGTCGTTGTATCTCGGTGGTCACAGGTATAAACTCCTTATTAGGGTAATGAGCTGCTACCCACTTGTCACAGCAGCCTAACCGAGAGCTGAACAGTCTTCGGACCGAACTTATTTCATCGCATTTACTTAATCTAGAAAATCTTGACAAAAATTTTCCCTTCTCGTGATCGAACTGGAGATGCACCTAGTAAATCAGAGATATAGATTTCGTATGAAACGAAACCCCATAGAGGTAATAGATATAACAGGGGCTGTTCTAGCTCATCAGCAGGCTTCTTCAACCACCTTTTTTATTCCTTTCATTGATTCTCAAATTCATTAACAGATCTTTATAATCTAATAGTGAGTGAATGTCATTTTCCGTCACCTTTTTATTCTTTAGGCGAGTATTCGTTTAAAGTTTCCTACTTGTTCATAATTGCTGGGAAGATTTTGTCTTTTATGCAAATCGAGCGGTCGCGATCAAATTCTCGAACATTCTTCGTGAGTGCGCATCTCCTTACCTTCGTCAGCGTCCCCGCGCTATACGACCAAACCGGTTTGCCGTACACTTGCAAACATCGTTCAGGTCCGAGCGAGAAGGGCTTGCGTGTATATCATTTGTGTGATACTATGCTGTCGTCGCCGTAGTTGTTTTTGTTGTCGTTGCCGGTGCTGTTGCTGCTGCGGCTGATACAGATTCTGTTATCGTTGTGCGTACTCTTGATATATTTGTAATTAATTAATGCAAAATAAATAATTTATTAATTGGGTATGTGAGTGAGAATGCGAGTAGTTCATTAATACATACTACAACTCCCTGGTCATTAATTTGTTGTCAGATTTCCTTAATTTTGTAGGAAGAAAAAATAGCTTTGTCATCATTTAATTGATCCCGGTGTTCAATTTAAATTATTTTAGCTGGTTTTGGTTTCTAATTCAGTAAGTCACTTTCATGGACCATATCAGCAACCATCTATAAATTGTACTGCTACTAAACTTCTACTGTCTTTTCTTTGCTCGGGACGTGAGAAACGAAGGGAAAAGAGCAACTGAAAGCGACATGTGAGTGAAGCTCCTGTCCGCTCCCGTTCCTTGGGCGCCGGTGAGGTTGTCCGAGGCCCAGGGAGCAGGTGGCCGTTCGCGGGGGCGCGCGGCAGCGCCAGGGACGCCCTCCACCCCACCCCCCGCCGCCGCTCCGTGATTCAGATGGCTCTGCGGCCGCGGCGCGGCGGCGGTGGCGGCGGTGGCGGCGGTGGAGGCGGCGGAGGGCGCCCAAATAAGGGAATCTCGCCAAGGCGCCGCGTTGCGCAAGGGCCGCTGCGACGGCCGGCGGCGGCGGCTGCTGCTCGCGGGGCGATCTGGGACAAGGCCCGCGCCTTCGCCGTCGCCGCCGCCGCCGCCGCCCCCCGACCGCGCAGTAGCCGCCCTGGCGCAGATCGCTCACCCGCGCCGCGTCCGTTCCTCTGTTGCAGACGCCAGTCCAGTCAGCTGTCCGGAGACGGCTCCCCCAGCCCCGGCGCCGCTCCCGCTGGTGAGTACTGCTGCCTCTCATTCATTACACGCCCGGCCAGAGCGATAATGAATTTTACATAATACGTTTTTAATGGTAGCATAATGTTCATCTTTAATTATCTTCAATAATATTTAATTTATCTTTAAGGGGACATGGAATAATTTTACAGTAAAAAAGGTTGTTTTTTTTTGTATTTAATTTTGTATAAATCTTCATAATTTTATCTTTAAATTTGCGTTTGAATTTTCTTGATATCACTCTAATAAGTATTTTGTTTTATTATTTATTTTAAGTCCTGCTCTCATTGGGCTTAGGCACTGGTTCCAATACTTTTAGATTGTTCCACAATAGAGCACGTAGATACTGAAAGACTTAGACATGCAGGAAGTAAAGTGAAAAATTGATGTTGTGAAGCTAACCAACATTAAAAAAGTCTCAAAAGGAAGTAGCTATTGGAAAATGTAGTTTCTGGTGAGCCAAGGTATTCGAACTGGCGTGTTCGGAGGGTTGCATCTGTAACGCCCATTTCCCGAAAGTTGATATTTTTAATACTAAATTATCTTTTTTTTCAATTTTTTTTTCAAATTCAGTAATAGGAAACTGTAATTTTCTGGGGTTATCAATAAAAGTCTCATACACAACTGAAACAATATTTTTCTGATTACCTTCGTATTATCCATTCTGCTAAAAACTTTATTTACTAGAAAACACGGTAAAAAATTGTTTTATAAAAAAATATCTTCGTCTACAAAACTAGTAAATATTTTTCAAGACCGTTGTTTCAGTATAGTTGTGAGTGATAGATCTGTAACTTGTAAAAATTTCATAAACATAACTTCAAGAGATTCTGAGAATTAGTCTCAAACATTTAACTTTACCAGAAAATGGCATGTCGTGTCGTCTAAAGATGGAAGTATTTAAAGGAATATTGTGGGAAATATGGATGGTAAATTTTCCAGGGTATTAACTTTCTCGTAATTTGAAATTAATATTGAAACTACGAATTTTTTTCTAATGTATTTGTATTTTATCTCGTGTTGGCATGAGGGATGACATAGAAATATACTAAGTACAATGTGGGTTTTGAGCAAAGCGACAAAGAACATTCCGTGTGACGTCTGAAAGAGTAAATGTACCCATAATATTATAATTGTTTGTTATGCAATAAACAGTTTGACTTAAATAATTTAATAATAAATTATTGTATTCAAACTATACTGCTTCTTTGTAGTAGCACACAATCAACATAACAAAACCGAGTTGTATAAAGAGAGAGTTCACTGCTTCTGTCACAGGTTTTTCGCCCCATACCAATTGGCTCAGTTCTTAGAAGAATGCAGTTGTTTAAATCACTTTCCTCGCCATACTTTAATATTTTTAGCTCCCTCCTTCTAGTCGGCAACATGAGACCCTGAAAATTAGGAATATGCCTTGAATAATACTCAGATATAAGATCTTGTATAATAGTAGCTCGATATTTTTTATTTAATTTTTTAATAAACTGTGTACAACTCATGATAATTTTATATATAAGAATTAGTATTAGATATTTTTAAGTTTTTTTAAAGGTTTGTTGCGTAAATTATAATTTAATTGAGAGTGAACTTATATTTTGAATTTCCCTTGATTTCTCGGGTATCTCCACGACAAACATAACATGAATCAACAGCAATTTTTTGCAAGCTTCAGCTTTACAACTTCTTTCAGTGCACTATTTATGAACATTAATTTCCTGATCAACTGAGCCAATTTGCTCACCCTTATCAGATAGAAATTGTTATTTCCTACAAGGATCAGAAGGTACAAATGTAAATTAGCATTAAAACGTTTGATTGTCTTGAAATGATAAAAATTTCGTCTGCGAGAATTTGAGTTGTGATATCAGATGCTTAAGCATAATTTATTTTGTTGTCAAAGAGAAAAAATGTTATTGTTATGTGTACAATTCTTACAATTAGATGACATGAACGAAATGAAGAAACGAGTAGTTAGATATTGATTAAAACGATGAATGGTAAAATGAATAAACAGGTGTGTATTAGATGAAAGTATTGCATTGGAGTGACATTTTTGTTGGGGAAACTTGCTCAGCTTTCGCTTAGGCTCGCGTGGCTGATGGGTTGCTGCCCATATAAGCCAAGAAAATGTCGTGTGGAACATTGAATAGAGAGTTTTTGTACAGCATGAAGAATCTTACACGTAAGCTGTTAACTCTCATTTGAGTCTCTGTGCATGCGCTTACTCCAAGGTTAGGCTAAAGTAATAGCGGAAAACGCTATTACTTTTGAATTAGCGTGAGTAATCGCGTGTCCTATATAGCCCACTGAAAAAGTATAGTGATCACGGTATAGGGGGTTTCGGATAAACATTGCAAACTTCTAGGGCATGTGGAGAGGTCGAAAATTACCACATTCATCCAATAAACATGAAGTGAGAAATTTGTGTAATGGAGTTACTCAAGCGACATTTGTCCCTAAATGGTAGGCAAGCCTGTATGCAGGTTTATGATATCTTTCACTGCCTCATAACGTCACCTGCCGAACATTAGAAATTGCTTAGCGATCAGGGGCAAGTGTCACATGTGTTTCAAATTTCCCAATACATGTTCATAGGCAAAAGTTCATTTGCCATCGATCTGCATGCCCTAAAAATTTGTAACATTTATTCTGAGACACTCTGTATATGGGATTTGTACCTAATTGCAACATAGTGTCCTGCTAACTATATACAGTAAACCTTGTACAATATGGAATCTCAAGGGACCAGTAGTTTCAACTGAATTAGATATACAACTGAATTAGATATATTAGACTAGGGTTTAACGGATATTTTGAATGCTTCCTTTCCCCAAGCGCGCGTTTGCCGGTGGAGCGCTGCGCGACCTTGTGTGGCGAACTGTTAGGAGTACGTTCAAAATATCCGTTAATCCCTAGTCGCAAAAATCAAAATTACGCAAAAAAATGCTTATCTAACATATGACAATATGTATATCGTGTAATATGTATATTGGATTCGTCTTTTTACGCTCGTCATGATAGACTGAAAAAATATGTATAGTTCCATTTGAAAAAACAAAGTTACCTCAAATATCTCGTAAAATACAAGTGATAAAACAGAAATGAATTCATGCATCAATCAGCCCCATTCCCGCATGCACTTCTGTGAAAACCGCATTGCAATAACTTCAACCGTTTAGAAGTTACAGGAGGTGCTAAAGTTACGTGACTCACCTGTATATATATATATATATATATATATATATATATATATATATGTGTGTGTGTGTGTGTGTGTGTGTGTGTGTGTGTGTGTGTGTGTGCGTGTGTGTGCGTATATACACTTATTTAGATATAATAATTATTATACTTATTTAATTTAATAATATAATTATGTAACCAGGTCACACTGATTGGTAGGCAGTTGTAGTCGAAAAAATTCAAATCAAGAGAATGTGTCATCTTAATGTAGTTTATCGCACAAGTTCGGAACTACTTCATTTAGGACGAAATGTGCAAACTTTCTTTTTACATTTCACACACAGCTGGTCACGTGGTTACCTCGTACGTGCAAAAACTCTGTACTAGTTCCAAAGTGCACAACATATTAGACATAACACACTTCTCAGGTGCTAGTCGCTTAGCACTTGCATTGAAACGTAAATTACTTTCCGACGCAGTACTTCTAAACGAAAGCTGACAAACGCACAGCTCAGAGAGCATTGGACTCGATTTCCACTCGACCAAGGTTCCCTCAAATGGAAGCAGAAAGTCCTCGCGGCAGTCGCTCCAACGCCCACAGAAAGTGATTCATAAAGAATTATTAGATGTGTACCCATGTATTTTCACCTTATACTCGTATTCGAAGAATATCAATGTTATTGATGTAATGTAAGAACCAAGTAACACTAGTTGTTGGGGATGTAACAATACCTAATTCAGAATAGGAACGTAAAAACATTACATTGCCTGTTAAAATTATAAGTAATTTTATTGAGTCTTTGAATCTGTGTGTCTTGTGTCGCGGTTTGTGTTCTTTATGGCCAGGAGGTTTAAGTAGCAATACCTTGGAATCCAAAGGAAATTGGTGATATTACGAGTAAGTTCGTAACTTCCAATCTTTTACATCGTGTGAAACGAAGCGCAGTGTTTTTCGCTTTCAAGCAGATTTTAACAGCTAATTGAAAATAATTTTCTTCTGAAGTTGTCTTCCAATTTCACGGTCCATAGTACACAGTTAGTTGAAATTGTTCATAGAATACCCGGACTGGGAATCGAACCCGGGTTTCCTGGTTTACGCTCAGTTGCTCTAGATAGGGTGGTAACTATTGAACTTACAGTTAACACAATAGAAACAAGAGTTAGTTTTTCACCCAAAACTGTATTTTATGAATGAAATGTTTCGTGATATTTTGAAACTCAAGACGCGGAATGAAAAATACCTTCATTTTTCCATTTTGAAATACAAAATTCTACGTTTAGCGATGAAGGTATGGAGAGGGTAGTTGTGACGTGACGAAATGGTGCTAACAAAGCTTGTGCTCGCTTGTCCCTCGCAGGAGATTTAAAATAAAAATTGATTTCTGCTTTATTCACAATTAGTTCTACAATAACCTTTGGTAAATTTTAATATATTATACAGGGAATCCCTCCAACTATGGGCCTCCCCCACTACTTCTAAACGCTTCACGATATCGAAATGCAATTTTCATTCAACAATGTGGAATCATGGGGAAGTAATAGTAATTGTCGAAGATATATTGTTTGAAATGTTTTAATTTTCGAGAAATTTAATCATATTTGATACTTTAAATGGAACCGTATATTTTTCTCAATAGCAATAGATCATAAAAGGAACAGTACAATGATGTATATATTTTAATATTTTGATAGTAATTTGAGTGCCTTGTGTTCTGCTGACCCCTTATCAGATCCCGCAAGTGTGCTAGTGTCTAGTGAATGGTCGAATGAGCATCCCATCGGGATGTAATGGGTAACTGCTGTTGGCTGGACTTTGTGGTGTGTGATTTTAAATTAAACGGACAATATTTCCTGTATCAGTCCTTTCAACTGTCGCCTGTTGGGAAGATGGCCTTCGCGGCGCCAATACTGTGGCGGGGAGAGGCCGCGGGACTTCGGGTGCATACAAAAACGATTAATTTTCAATGATGTGCTGACCTGGATGGCCGAGGTGGCTAAGAGAGTGTACCGACTCAACGCTTCGGTCCGAAGGGTCGCGGGTTCGAGTCTTGCCTTGGGCATGATAGTTTGTCCCTTATGTTGGTATCTAGTGTATAGTCGAATGTGCGTCTCATCGAGACGTAAAGGATAACCGGCTGTCGGCTGGATAAAAGTCCTAAGGGGGGGGGGAAGGGATAACAGTGATGTTACCCAGTGGCAACTAATCTGAATGAACGCTCTAATGGTGAGTGTCTGCGCAGGAGATGGAGTGAGCGCGCCCGCGCCGCCGCCGCCGCCGCCCTTCCCGAGCGCCGCCCCCGCCTCCGCCCCCGCCCCGCCCCCGGGCGGGCCGCCAGCGCCGCCGCCACCTCCGCCCCCGGGCCCCGGCCGCCTGCCGGCCGTGCGCCTCAACACTGAGGTGAGGGCACCCACGCGCCTGCACGCGTGCGCCGCGCCCCGCCGCTGCGCGAAATTTTAGGAGTATTATTTTAAGAGGAGAGGGAACTATGTATATCGACCATGTTAAATTTGCCACTATTGATGTCCTTTTTCTAGAAAATGGCTAACTAGAAAATTATGATAGTATTTCGCACACTTCAGCCATGTTATTATTTTGGCATTTTTTAAGTTGATTACATTTTTTTTAAAATTATAACTTTTGCCCCATTTTTCAGCATTTTTGAGCAGTCAGTATTTTTTATAATTTTTTTATTTTAGAATGTTTATATAAAAATGTAAATTTATTTCTAATACTATAACGAAATGTATCCTGCAAATTTTAATTAATTGTGAACAATAGTTTCTGAGAAAATGTACATTAATTACTAAATAAGTTCATTTTCGGCAAACCCATTTAAAAAAAGTCTGTACTTGTCACTGCACAACTAGAACATTCCTGCTACCATATTCTGGGCCATATCTTTTAGCGGAATAGAACAATGCTACCAAACTATGAACAAGAGTATGTTTTAATAACTCATTAACAACCCAATATGCGATCAAAATTACGAAAAAATAATCATTCTTGTAAGCAGTGTCAAAAAAGGGGGCGTGGCTCATGAGCCCTAGGACATTTAAATAAGAATTAAATGGACGTACCAGGCGTCCTGGGAGAAAAATGTTGATATATTTGAAAAGGGGTTTGAACTATTTATTTAGACAAAAAACGAAAATAGATAATTTGACCCATTTCACGGTACTCTTCCCCCTTAACTTGTCTGTTAGTCCCCGTCAGTTAGAAGTGAGGAAGCAGACGCATCCCCAACCGTGAGCTTGTTTGCCTCTCTTTATACTCACGTTTCATTTATACTGGTAAAAAAATGTTCCGTAAGGAATTTTATATTCTTCCGCATAGTTATTAGCTAAGACTGAAATCATAACTTCCATCAAATTCAAGATCTTACTGCATTCATTTTCTATATGAATTCTGTATGTCGAATATTTCGCATTTTTTTCGTATTACGTGTGCTTTTTAGATATTCCTAAGAAATAAAACATCGAAAAAGTTGTACGTTGTAAAGAAATTAAAATGTAAATTGAGACCCTATTCCGTTAAAGGTCATTCCATTGCGAATGCCGACTCGACTGTGAAACTTGTACACTTATGACATTTCCTTCGAGAAAAGTCACAGTATGTAACTAAAGTATTGCGTAGGTAGGGAAACTTGAAATAATTGTTTACTATTGAATGTAATCAAAACCCTGAGTTCGTAAGTCGCCTGATCTGATCAGTAGTTTCCGAATGTTGTCTGATGACTTGCAGGCGAATGCGAGAGTGGCAGTCGATTCTGGAATGCGGTGTACGCCTACTACCTTCACTCTCAAAACCTAATGCGATGAAATAATACTCATCGTGATACCCTTCACAAAACTTTAGGTAGAAGCATTCAAGCATTTAGACCGTATAAACCAATTAGAAATTAACTATCCATGTGAAATTATCACTATTTAATTATTACCTTCTCGAAGTGATCATTGTTACTGCTGTTCTGTTCACAATATAATTTTACTGATTACTTTTGAGGACGAAGAAATAGCTTAAAGACTAGCTGTCGTTGAATTTCTTGCGCGAAAATTCTCTTCCTCGATGCAACGTCGACCCATTCTTACTGATGGACTAGATCTACAGTTAATTCTGGATTTCTCAGACAAGAATGAGCCCACTTGAAGTAATAATTAAATCATAACGACTTTTTGACTGAGTGCCTATCTGATGAGTTCGACACACTTCAGACACTCAGCCTGGGTTGCTATGTTTGTTGTGTTTCCGTAGACTATGGAATTATGGAAATGGAAGTATTTTTGTAAAATGGAATTATTTTTCTTCTCCACATTATTTTTCTACTATTCGCGAAATTTTATTCGTTTAGTCATTTGTTCGTTCAAAAAAAAAAAAAAGCAGTAAATATCCATCGGGCTTTGGAGATTCTCCGAGAAATTACGAAGCACCATAAAATGAAACTGCTTTGCTGTCCGGGAGACGCCGCGTCCTAAGCACAGGTGCTGAGAACGGTAGCAGAATGGCGGCCGAAACGTTGGCACCTGTCCTAGGACGCGGCGTCTCCCGGATAACCAAGTAAGTACTGACTCCGGCCGCGGAAGCCTACGCTCTCACCGTAAACTGAAGTTCCTTCAGGAGCTTGAGTGTGTGAATCCACCGGCATGGGCCCGCGTGCGTGTGCAGATCCCGGACAACCGCGGCCCGCGGGAGCCGCCCGCCGCCATCCAGAACGCTATGATGACCAAGGACAAGAAGCCCTTCACATACACGCCCGGCGGCCTCGACCTGTCGCAGATCCGCAGCCCGCGCATGCAGCGCCGCATCGTACGCAACGCCGCCAACGAGGGCGTGGGCGAGGCGCCGGTGAGTGCACACCTCTTTTTGCTATTATTCTTACTATTCTCTCTCCCTCTGTCTCCTCTCCGCTCTCCATTGCTCTCTCCTCTGCTCTCTCCTCTCTTCTGCTCTCTCGTCTCCTCTGCTCCCTCCTCTGCTCTGCTCCCTCCTCTGCTCTGCTCTCTCCTCTCCTCTGCTCACTCCTCTCCTGCTCTTCACTCCTCTGCTCTGTTCTCTCCTCTGCTCTCTCCTCTCTTTTCTTCCCTTCTTACTATCTCAGTATTTCCTCCTTACTTCATCTCTCTCCTGTTTCTCTCTTGGTTGTTCTTCCTTCTTTTTCGTTTTCTTTCTTTTTTCTCTTCCTTTCTTCCTCTCCCTCACCCTTTGTCTCTCTTCTTTGTACCATTTTCCATCTCCCAATTCACGATACATTCCAAGTTGATTCCATACGGTTGGTGTTGTTACCCTACTATCCTCTCCTTTACTATTTCGGTAGTACACTACCGAATATATAATATTATATATAATAGATGAGTTTAGCAGGTCTCACACGCAACCAATCTTTATAAGTAAGGTTTCTAAAAAAAGAGAATTTCACAGAGGCTTGACGAATTGCACATCAACTTAAAAAATATGAAGGATTTAAAAAACGCATCTAAATATTAATGGAATCCGCAACACTCAGGCTGTGTTCTAGGGTCTTAAAACCTTGAATTTTGAGAACTCTTAAGAAACGTTCCTCCCATCGTAATCTACAGGATTAGATTTTCTTGGACTTTCTAGTACATTTTTGCTGGTTCGGCGTTTCTCTACTCCACCCTACCTGTTCGGAAACGTGCAGAATCTGCAACAGAATGAGAAATTAAACTATTGACTTGACATCCCACACTATTGAATTCCAAGGGTGTACGTCTGTTAGATAATAAAGTTAAATAAGAATGATTTGTATCGACAAGAGTGTATTATACTAAACGAATGCACAGTACATTACACATAACGTACAGTACATTCATTTAGAACAATTGCAAGGAAACACAGAACAACTGTCGCAGGAAAAGATATATTATGGGCATAATATGGAAATGGAAGGTTAGGGAAGAGGGTGGGGTTTTATCACGCGAGAATTCTCGCATACATGCGGTAGTATTAATATAAACATAAATTTTTCGTAGTGTTTAACGATTAGCGGTGTTGAGAGAATGTATCCAGTACAAAGTGCTGAGGAGCAGAATGTCTAATGAAAAGGCGAGTAGCTGAGTGGCGTGTGGGCGTGCGCAGGCGCCGAAGCCGTCGCCGCTGGCCCAGGGCGGCGCGCCGCTGCCGCCGTCGGCGCTGGCCGCCATGCAGCCCGCGCTGCCGGTGGCCGTGTTCCCGCCCGCGGGCGCGCCCGCCCCCAGCCACGCGCCGGCCCACGTCGCCCCTCAGCAGCCGCCACCGCCGCCCGCGCCGCGCGCCGCCTCGCCGCCGCCGCCCCCGGCGCCCCCGCAGCAGCAGCAGGCGCGCTCCCCGCCCGCGCCCGCCGCCGCGCCCGCGCCGCCGCCCGCGCCCGCCCCCGCCCCCGCGCCAGCCCCGCAGCCCGCCTCCGCGCCGGCCGGCGCCCGCCCCAACGAGCCCGGCAGCATCTACGTGCCGCCCGTGGCGCCGCCCGCCGAGCGCCGCTCGCAAGTGGGCTCGCTCTACATCCCGCCCGTCACGGTGAGCGCTGCACTGCCCGCGCGGGCACAAGCTATTCCCCTCACACACTCGCTCACACTTTTGGAAGGACCGGTTCAAACAGCTCTCGGTAATAAATTGTTAACGGATAATAGCGGTAAGGATAATACGCAGAGTATTTAAATGGTACCAATGAAGTGGCTCACACCACACGTTGGAAGATCAGTCGGGAGCTTAGAGCTTGTGCCGGCTGGGGCGGTGCCCCGCTAGTGGGAGATACCTGGTTGAGGGAAACCCCGGTAGCAGCGTGTAGGTCTGCACCGGATCTCGCCATCCAGCGGGGAAGATCACCGCCACCTCCCGCAATAAAAATGCACTACACTTATGGGACTAATGACCTTAGCCATTGACGCACCCAGAATCCCTAATCAATCAGTAACTGGCCAAGTGGCATTCCACCCTGGGAGGCACGTGTTGGCTTGCCCGCCGCGCGAGCGCGATCTGACGGTGGCGCTTGGTGGCGTGCGCAGCAGCAGCAGCAACAGACGCCGCCCGCTGTGATGTCCCCGGGCCCCATGTCTCCGGTGACGCTGAACAAGGCGCCCACGCCCTGGCTCACGCAGCGCCAGCAACAGACACAGCCCTCGGTGCCCCCGTGGGCGCAGCCCCGCGCCCCGCCGCAGCAGCAGCCCGCCCAACAGCAGCAGCAGCAACAGCAACAGCAGCAGCAACGCGCGCCGTCACCGCCGCGCTCCGCTCCGCCGCCACATCAGCAGCAGCAGCAGCAATCCCCTGGCACGCGCATCATACCCATCCAGGTGAGAGCATTGGCACAGAGACCACTACAGAAGAAATGTTATTAACTTCTAGGAAAAAGGTCGAAGATTATCACTTTTGCCAATGAGCATGTGGTGGGAAAATTCATATAACCAAGTTTGACATATGACGTTGCCCCTAATGACATTGCCAATCAGGGGCTAAAGTCGTATGTGTTTACTCCGATTTGAATGTAGTATCCTTTCAAGGTCACGGGCTGGAAGGAGAGGGAGACACTGTATTCCAATCGGGAACTTCAGTACCAAATATTTAAGTCGTAGTAATTCTTCCGATTGGATGCCAATGTCCTCCTCTCCTTGCAACTGTGACCCTGGAGGGACACTACATTTAAATCGGAGTATAACTACGTTAAGTGAAATATATCACCACATGTTCATTGGCAAAAAGTTATCTTCTTCACCCCACAGATCAATGTTATTTTGATTTCCTATATATTTAACATGGCAACGCAGAGATTCCCAAACCTTCCCTTCCATGGACCTCTTTTAAAATAACGATTTGCTTCATCGACCCCCTTCATTTTTTCACATAGCATACAACATAATTGTGACAAATAATTTCACATAAATCAATCAATTACGCTAAGAACATGAACACAAGTTTTAAAAATGTGGTTTATTAGTTTTCAAGTTTTACAGTATAATCAAGTATTAAATTTTGTAATCAATAGGACGTTGCTTACACCACAAATGTACACTTGCCTGTGTACATTTGTTTATCGACCCAAACACCCCTTGACCGTCATTGACCCCCTTTAAAATGTCTCTAACACCTAGGGTGCCGATACCGACCCCATTGGGAACCCCTTTACTAAAGAAAGAGGTAAAGAGTACATAAAATTAAGAAAAAAATCAAAATAAGTTTTAACCTACGTGGGTTTGTCTACATCTCTCTATTCCCTCGACGCAAAAAGAATAGTCGTCGACGCAGTGTGTGCTAGGGATGCAACGTTTATGAAATCATCGATGTAATTAACTTAGATATTATGAAGCCGATATTTTTCCGTGATTGATATTTTTTTAAATAAAAAAGTACCATCATTTCAAAATTCTATAGTATTTTTCAGACATACATAAATTGAATATTCATCAGATCAATGTGACGAAGGGTGAAAAATAAATAAAATCGAGTTTTCGTCAATGAAGAAGTCTATATTGTTTCTGAATTATTAAATAATATAACTAAAGTTTCGTTAATTATCCTGATGTTTTTGTCTTTAATTTGTGAGATAAATCTCAATTGAAAATTAATGAACGAGTCGACTTTCAAATTAAATCCCCTCTCCACCCCCCGCCATGAACTTCAGTGGTTACTTATCTAGTTTTAAAAAACATCGATGTCTAATAACATCCATGTTTTTGAGTGAAATATTAACCTCAATATTTTAACCATGAGCATCGAATTTTAGGAAAAAGTAAAATCGATGTTCTGTTGTCGATGTCGCATGCGTAACGTGAGCCTCGTTGCAGGTGGAGGGCCGCGAGCCGCCGCGCGCAGCCGCTCCGTCGCCGTCCCCTCAGGCTGGCGGACGCCCACAGCCGTTCCAGCAACAGCAACATCAATATCAGCAGCAGCAGCAGCAGCAGCAACAGCAGCACGCGGCCGCGCCCTCGCCGCCCGGCACGCGCATCATCCCCATCCAGATCGAGGGCGCCGCCCCGCCCACGGCCCCGACCCCGGCCCCGCCACACCACCAGCCGCAGTCCCCGCAGAACGTGCAGCAGCGCAGGCCCGTGTACGTGCACAACAAGTTCGCCCCGCCCTCGCCCTCGCCCGCATGCACGCCCTCGCCCGCGCATGACAGGTAGGCCCATTGCACGCCGCCAACAATTTCCCTTCCTCGTTCTCTTCCTCGGAACGAATCAAACAGAAACCGGTAACTTATAAACACGATTCAATAGTGAGGGCGAACCGAAGCCACGTGTGAGTCTCTGCGCGTGTGCGCCCTTGAAAGTTAGGCTAAAGTAATAGCGGAAAACGCTCTTCCATCAGAATTAGTGTGAGTAATCACGTAACCTACGTAGCCCACTAGACCAGTTACGTGATCACGATATAGGCGTCTCAGAATAAACGTTGCAAACTTCTAGAGCATGTGGAGAGGTCGAAAATTGTTACTTTCTGAACATGAGTGGGAAATTTCATGTAACGGAGTTACTCAAATGACATTTGCTCCAAATTGTTAGGTAACCCGGTATTTTTTCATTAAATATGTTGCTGAAACCGGAAACGAATGAATCGGTTTCAGTTAAGATTTCTGTTTTTAAAAGAGCTTTGAAAGTTCGTGCAACTTGTACTGGGTCCCCGAGACTGACTCATTTCGAGAAGTTACTCTCGTGGGCGCAAAACTTCAGTAGCATGTACCAAACACTGCAGAGAATAATATGGAAATAAAACCAGAAATCGATTTGTTGTCCTTATTCCGCCCTCATCACATCTTGAGTTTTGCAGTAGGCGGGAAACGAACCTTCAAAATATTCGATAAACGACCAAGAAGGAAGTTCTACAATACACCTGGCTAAATCTAATTGTTTCACTGCTTGAAATGCTAATTGTTTGATGATGTGAAATGTTATAGCAGGGCCACATTTTAATTGCTTTTTAAAACAAGTAATAAAAACACAAAATGATTAAAACTGTATTGTTATATTATCATTCAGTAATCTTAACTACTGAGTCTTAACTACTGATACATTTGTTTCCCCCTTCTTTCATTAATTTTTTACTTTCTCGCTTACTTTGTAAGAAGAGAAATAATTGTAATCGGGCGCCAGAAATCGGCGATTTTTCGTCAGGAAAATTCGGGGGCTGGTATCGAAAACTTGGATAAATCTTCTTTCAATATATAGCAAATTACATCCTCTAACACGAATAGTCAGAATACATGTTTTGTGTTTTCTTGAAACCGAAAAATCGATTGACAGCAAAATGTCCTTTCGTCCGTCTCTCCGTCCGTCTGTCGGCGCTACGCTAAAGCCTAAACCAATCAGACGATTTTCTTCAAAATTGATACGCCTGGATCAATCTGAACGTACTCGAGTCCCTCCGAGTGACTAGCGGGTATTTTGATTTTTGGGGGTTCTTTACATGATGCTACGACAACATTTTGAATTTTTTTTTCAAAAATGTCTTCACATTTTTTTTCTTACATTTTGCGCTCGTAGAGTAAAGAACGCTTCAAAATTTGCGCAAGTCTCGTTTTCGATTACGAAGACGACCTTAAGAAATTACAAAAGTTCAAAATTTTCAGCGTCTTCCTACAACAACAGTATTGAAGTTAGAGCTTTTTTTTCCTGAATGAAATCTCTTATTCAATGACAGATCTTAAAGGTCTTGTACAACTTCGAAATTATGAGTAGTTTTCGCGTAATGTTGCGTGAAATTTTAGCAATTTTTATACAATTACGAGTTTTTTTTCTCAAAAACTACTCAAACATTTTTTTCTAAGTTTTCTCCTTGTATGTATCAAATCTTGGAAAACTCAAAGAATTCGAATAGAAATTAATTAAAAGTTGTATTTTTTAAGAACTAGATTGTTAGAATGTTAGTTTCAAATTAAATATTTAATTGATTCATATATATATATATATATATGAATCAATTATATATATATATATAATTGATATAATTGATATAATTGATATAATTGATATAATTGATATAATCACATTATATATATATATATATATATATATATATATATATATATATATAATGTGTGTGTGTGTGCATATATATTCTTCCAGTCAGTTTTGTAAAAATGCCAACAAGAATGTAGATTTCCTTGGCACTTGCACTTTTATGAATCGGAATATTCTAAAAATTTTAATGTATTTGTCGAATATTAATTTACATAAATTACAACACTTTTGATTAAATATTGACCAGCCAGAACATTGCGCAAGAATAATATTTATCTACACTTGGTAATTGACAGTGATCTATTTCACTTTTTTAGTAAATCTTATCAGAAATGAGGCCTCTATTGAAAATAACAGCATTTTAATATCAACCAGTCATGCTTTATTTAATTTTTATTTAAATACTTTAAATTTCTTTCCCCACACGTCATATACAGTTTTTACTGTTTTTTGACAAATAAATAAATAAATACTTCACAAATTTTGTCATGGAAAAATAATAACATAGATTGCCAGGTAAAGTCAACAAAATTTGTGCTAGAAAAAGAGTGGTCATCCTGTTATTTTTGAAAGTGTGTAATGTAATTTATCTTGATCTTTTATTTAGTTGTTTACTTAATATACTATTTCTTTGTAATACGATTTTCTTGATTCACCCTTTAATTGTATAAAAATAAACAATTTGCTCTGAAATATATTTTGGATGTCCTGAATTCTATTATCATTCTCATGACAACCCTACTTATAGGCCTTTCATCTTGTTACGCTGACTTCAAAATTTTCAATCTTGTATTTACAGTGCACCTGCTCAGAGTCCTCGCCAACTGCAACAGCAGCATAGCTGGGGAACTGGAGGAGGTCCAGCAAGCCCAGCTCCTATTCAGTCAAGATCCTTCAGAGTGCTGCAGAAGATTACTGATACTGATCAATCAGAAGATGGTAACAGAATATTATCATTACTAGGAAAATATGTGTTAATTGGTAGCAAAATACATATTCTAAATGGATTATTATTTATTACATACATGATCATACATTATCTTTCTTCTTAATAAATGAAAATGAATGTATGTGTATATTTGTTCCACAAAACATTGTGAACCATTGAAGTGAAGTGAACCACACTCTAGTTTGAGATCACTTAACGATTTAAAATAATATATTTAACATTTTAAGTTATAAATTATCAATATTTTAAATTGATTTGCATGTTTCTGAAGCAATGTA
Organism: Acheta domesticus; assembly: GCA_031308135.1. NCBI lineage: Eukaryota > Metazoa > Arthropoda > Insecta > Orthoptera > Gryllidae > Acheta > Acheta domesticus. Next base: position 55,613,641 of record JAHLJT010009436.1, read on the forward strand.
AAGGGAATATTCTGCATAAATAATATAAATAGACACCATCTAATTAAAATTTCAGAGCAAACAAGTCAGCAAAATCAGTGGAGTCAGCAAACACCTCAACAAAGTCAGTGGAATCCACAGTCAACACAGGGTGTTCCAGTGCATGAATTACGCAAGTTGCAACTCAGTGAGGATGATCGTGCTCTAATGAACAAGTTCAAGGCTCAAGGTGAGAATAAAGTTCATTTAGTGAGCTGTAATGGTATTTGTACACATTCAAACACCTGTTCTTCAAGGAAAAAATATTCTCATTACTTTGCCTAATTTTATGTTTAAATTAAGGCAATGAAAAACATTATGTTCTTCAAAGTACATTGTTTGCGTTAGGAATACTTTTAGAATATATCTTCTAAGAAAGTCTTTTTTAGGGAATTTAAAATAACTAATTGTAGTTTGATGAGTCTGGTAAAAAAAAACTATAAAAAATAATATTTATAAAGTAGCCAATTTTATTTAGTGGCTTCTTAACACTAGAATGCCCAGAGGCATCATTTCGACTCCTAGTGCTCTTTATATATTTGTAATTTCTTTGTTTTTGAAGATAGAATTTTGTGATTTCATGAATTTTCATCAATTTCAGTAACATATTTCATGAAAAATTATTGAATTAACCTAGAATGCCTGCAAGGCATCATTTTGATTCCTTGCATACTGACCTTATCTTATAGGTTCTGTTTCATACAGTTCAACGCTGAAAAATATTTAATGTGTCTCCTGGAATTTCAGATACCTTCTTGAGAAATATGCGAGGATGCCTTCTGTTTTGCATTGCTTTCAGGTCTTCTTCAATACATGTAAAGTCTTGAATCATGAGTTGTTTTGTTACCCAAAACACCATTGTTTTCAAAATCAAATTATTGTCACTTGAAAGAAAAGGAATGTTAGCATTTGAAGATTCAATGACAAAATATTTCTTATTATTATTTATATAAAGGGGAAATGTTCCGAGTTTAGAAGATTTTTTAGTGCACAGGAGAGCAATTTGGACTCCAGATGGTGATGATGTGGTCAGATATACTTCGTTTTTTATTCATTCTTGTTCATGAATCATGATTTTCGAATAAATAAGAGAGGTGTGAGAAGAAATAATGGCTAATTTCACTGATTTTATCTAAAAAATTATTTGTCTTTAGTATGACGTGTAAGAAACTGTAGACTAAAGAAACTGTAGACATTTTATGTCAGATGAACAGAGTTGATAGACTGGCATTTTCCTTTCAAACTTGATGTATTCACACAATTTATGGTATAAAATCTGAATGGAAGCAGCAAAAAATTGTGACTTGTGGGAAATGATCACTCAAAAGGTGTGTTTTAATTCGTTTTTTATTCTCTAGAAATATAGCGGAAGTATTGAAAACCGAGAGGAAACTCGAAATATATAGCTGTGAACACAGAACACATGGCAGGTTGATCAAACGTCAGGATAATATTCTACCAAATGTGCTTGAAAATTATGGCCTGTAAAAGGAATTAAAAGTTTGAATCATACAACTGGATATATTTTGTCCTGTATTCATAGTAGAGTCAGAAATGAAGAAAGTAAATATAACCTGAACAAGAAATAAGTGCCATTTAGAATATGTGAATTAATTTTTTAGAAAACTACATCATGAAACAGACAATACGTTTCTATCGTTGTGAAGCAAACACACAATTGTATCATACATTTGTTTATAATAAATAATAGTTAAAGAAAATAATTAATTAAAGTTAACATATTGCAAGACAGTATGGAAAGTGCAATGCAAAGGAAATTAATTTTTCTAACGTATGTGAAAATTGTATTAAGGAAAATTAAAAGTTTTTATTGTTACTGTTGCAAAAATATTATCAATAGATAAAAGTTTACTTTTCAACGTATTGTTTTGTTTGATTACTTTCACATTCTGTCCAAGAAGTTTCTTTAATTTCCATTCTGCGGAAGAGAATTGGCAAGAATACTTTAAAATATATTTAAGTTGGGGCATAATAATCCCATTATATACCAAATAATTATCTTTAATATTGTTACACTAACATAGATAAATATTTTTGCAATATTTATTTTTAATAAGTATCATTGAAGGCTCGGAGTTGAAATGACTCCGCTGGGCGTTTTAGGGGATATAAGAAAGCAGGGCGTTCTAGTGTTAAATAAATTACGATTTGTGAATAAATGAACAAACTACATTAATGATCTCTGAAGAACTTTTCATCAATATAATATATTGAAGTTCCAAATTGAAATTTTTTTTACACCTCATTGTTAAAAAGCATTATAAATTTTTTTTTTGAGAGTGATGTTTTCAAATATTTTATACCAGTTCTGTTGTTGTATAGATATTAATTTTAAAATTTAGGATCTGTAATAGAGTTCTTTCATTTCTCATAATTCCTCAAGCAAAATTACTGCCATAATCAGGGAGTATTCCTGCAACAGTTTCAGAGGAACCCAGAATTGATGAAGAAGAAAATCCAAGGTACAGAGGGGGTCACATTCCATCTAGAGTGTTCAAGATGCTTGATGAAAGTGGTACATAACCTTTTTTTCTTTTATAGAATAGATCTTGCCTGCAGAAAGCTTATTGGGCAAGCTCTTGAAATATTCTTTGGGAACTGGTGCAGAACTCAAAATACTTAATATTCTTTATAATTACATTTATATTAGTTTATTTACTAACAGCTTCTGGTGAAAGGTCATAGACTTGCTTAAAGGTTTGAGCTCATAACAGATGTATTAACTTATTCACAAATGTCTCTTTCCCTACAGAATATTCTTGAAACATTATTTTGGGGCAGCTTTTTGTTCACCAGACATTATTTCAATGCAGTTCACTGATGTCCAGGATTGCTGAATGATGTATTTTAGGATTCACACACACAGTTAAAACTGCCTCAATAATTTTCAAGGTTGACTCTACAGCAGAAATTTGTTATAAAAGAATTCGAATGTTTCTTGAAACATTTAAATTCAGTTTTAGAACAAATTTAGTTATATTCACAAATAATGCATTTACCAAACCATCTTTTTATTTAAATGTAAGGAATGAAGAAATTACAGCTAAAAGCTGTGTTCTTATTTATTATTCTTCACTGAATGAAAACAATAATATATAATTTTATTTATGATCTATTGACGACATTATACGAATTCTTGTGAAGGACCCATATTACTTCTTTCAATCACATATCTCACATATCTTCCTCTTTACATAGCTCTAACTCACTCTGCTTGGTACTTTCCTTTGTTCTTCAGTGGATGAGGATTCATTCCTCCATAATGAGTCGGATCCTAGGTACAGAGGGGCATCCATCCCTTCACGTGCTTTCCGCATGCTGCAGAGTATGACGGATGGTGCAGGTGCTGATTATGCTGACCAGCACCAGGGTAGGCCCTATCAGCCCTTAATGGTGGATGATTTGTGTTTTTGTTTGTAGTTTTGTGGGTTGATTTGAGTTTTACATAGATTTTTATTTATTTTATTGATCTATTTTTCCTGATGATAGTTTTAGTTCCATTTCTGTTCATAAAAATAACAAAACCAAATGCATGTATGATACTTGTAAAAACATTTCATTCAGTAACATTAATACACTGAATTAATGAAGATGTTAAAAATCATTTGTCTTTACTATACAATGTTATAGAGAAAATAAGAATTTCTATGCATCTTATTATTGCTTTCCATGATTGCTTTGATGCTAATGAAAATTTAATGTGAATCACTTCACCCCTTTTTATAATTCTTACATATATAATTTACATTTTTCTCTTTTGTGGCCTACCCAAAAATTCTGCTTTATCAGTTCATTTAAAAAAGTTTGATAAACTGAGACTAAAGATTCACAATCTGCACATTACTTCACCCCAGAATGTGAAGAATGAGTGATCATTTACACACTTTGAATGTAGAAATATAATTTAATAATTAATTTGTAGTTGCATGGCTTGAAAATTTGTCATTTTCATCTTTAAAACTGTGAATGATTGATAAGGTTTTTGCATTTATGTACACACACACATACGTCTCACACAAGCAATGAGTTTCAGGATGTTTACAGTGGTTTAATGAAATATGTGGGCAATGATGGAACATCACCTAATTTTGATCACTCAAATAATCCTGCCAAAAACTCATAACTCCACATCACGCATAATATGAACGTATCCAACCTTTGTTTTGCAGTGTAGGCAACACTATAATGCACTGTTCGTGGAATATTTCACTGTATGTTTAGAAAACAATCTGGAGTGAACCCCACAACCCCAGAGCATCTTATGTTAGATAAAGCTTTGCCTTAATGAATGGTTCAGAAGCCTGATAACACTTGCTACCTGGAATGTGTTCTTGGAAAATTTTGTAAATATTTGAAACTGGGTGCATGGAGTCAAAGCAGCATATGCAACAAAAAGACATTTGAAGTATTTTCTGTACTGTTGCATGAAGGACTACATTGTAATCGTGACAAGGAGAAAAGAGCAGCATGATAAACTGTATATTCTAGAGCATGGATTCAATGTATGTTTTAGGTAGCATGAAAATAGGTTTGGTTTTAAATAGTGATATTATTGTTGTTATTCATTATAAAAACTAAGTAATTTAATGTTACAATGTTATAAAGTGATAATATTATCATTATGTATTGCAAGACTTTCATGAATACTACACGATAGTTGCAATTTCAAATCTGAAGAGTATATCTAATGTGAGCTTCCTCTGAAGTCTTACTTTTCACATTTATTCACAGTTTACTCTGCTATATTTGTGTATTTGCAAATTTCAGAATAGGTATTCAAAGAAATTTTTGTTTCAGTCCCTCGTGGTGGAGGACCTGCTCGTTCAGGACCTCCCACAATGTCAGCTCACCAGCCAGCTACAGGTAAATCATTTAGTATTTTCCAAAGAAATGCATATTTTAATTTAATCAGTTGATATGATGGGAGTAACATGGTATGTCACACAAGCCACGAAGTCTCCCACAGGAATTCTTACATAAATGGGTACTTTTAATATCTTATTTTTGCTCAAAGCTTGACTTGCCTTTTTACTGCCCATATATGATACAAAAGTAACAAGATATGCTATACTTTGACCAAATTCAAGATATTGACATTTATGAAAAGCAGGAGATTTCTTATGGCTAATGTGGGTTAACTTGTTACTGCCTGAAGCCCTTCTAATGATAGGTGGGAACTAATGATTGAATTGTATTCCAGAGTCAGCTCCACAACCATATATCCCTCCTTCTGAACAACAAGTTCCAGAGCCTCGAAAATATGTCGGTGGCAGCATACCATCACGTTCTTTCAGGATGTTACAAGCAATGACTGGTAGTCCAGAAAGTTGTGGTAAGCAGTTATCATTGCTTGTAAATCAATGAATGTCAGTATGTTGTTGCAAACAATATTCTTTGTCTTAGACATAGCTCAAGTTTTAGACTGCATCATTTTAGATTATCCTCTCATTTTTCTTATTATTAAATCACTCAGTATTTTAGTTAGGATCCAAAGACTTATGGGTTAAAACTTATTTATTCAAGCATATTAAAATTAGTAGGCAAGACAGTTTTCCTGTAACACACCATTCTTTTTTGCTGAACAGTAACTTTTTATATACTAATTGTGAAGTTTTAAGCTTGTGAACACAGTTTTTAAACATCAAATCTACTCTTCTAACTTCATAATTTGAGGTTAAATAATTTACCTCTCTTATGCTTTTGTATTGACGTTAAATGATTCAAACAAATTATTAATTATCTTTGTAAGACACATCAGAAAAAGATAACATGTTTTCAGTATGTTTAATTTTATTATTCAATTTTTGTATTTCTTCTTCTATTTCCCCCCTTTTTTCTTCTTGTTCTTGAGAGACATGCTGGAACTTCATGGAAGTTAAGGAGCAAATTGTAATCTTCATTTTTTTTATTTAAACAACAGAAATTCAGATCCCTGACAGTAATTTCTAATACTATCAAATATCTTCTTCTCCTTATTTTATTTGTTGTAGCAAGTGTCACGTCGCCAGACGGACGTGAGACACCTGTCTCAGTCTCCAAACAGGGCTATGATGAGAATGGGGCTGGGCTGTGGGGTCCTTATGATCCTAATATGTCCCCCTATCCTCCATATTGGTGTCCCGAAGCTTGGTGGGGTTACTACCCTCCACCTGATGCAGAAAATCAATCACCACCTCAACAGCGTCAGCAGCAGAATCAGACTCCTGTGCCACAGGAATTCTGGGATCCTTATGCTGCAATGTACGCATATAATGCTGCCTATGGGTATCCTCCAATGCCATACGCTATGTATCCACCACCACCTTTTGCTCCTCCTTTTCGTTATCCACACAGTGGTAGTGATTCGGATGAATATTCCGGATATTCGTCAACAGATGAGATGGCTTATTACAGTGCAAAATTTGCTCGTGGAGCTCACCTCATGAATGGAATACGTCCTCCAATGACTCCCCGCTCTTGTGCTACTCCAGCTTCAAATCAAGCTTCAACTCCTGCATCAGATTCCACTCCAACTCCAACTCCAACTCCATCAACTATAGATAAAGCTTCTTCAGAAGAAAGGAATGAAAATGACAAAGCTGGAAAGGTTAAAACAATGTTAGAAAATAAAGCTCAAGATTCTGAGAGTTCAGTAACTCCAGCAGAATCTTCAAGTTCTGTTTCTGCCCCCGAAGAAGAATCAAGTGCTCAGAGTAGTTCAGATGAAGAAAGCAGTGGATCTGACACTGAAGTTGAAGAGGAGCATGATTCAAAACCATTAGACAAAAAAGGCAGTGGTAGTGGAAGTGGAAGTGGAAGTGCATTACAGATGATTCGTTCTGTGTCTGATATAAACGTGTACAAAAATAATTCTAAATCAGAAGTTGGAGATTCTGAAACAAATGATGAAGAAACAGAACAAGAAGAAAGTGAGGAGGAGGAGGAGGAAGAAGAAGATGAGGATGATGAGGTGGAAGAAGAAAATGAGAACGAGGAAAGAGAGGAACATCTTCCTCATCAACTTAGTGTTATATTTGAGGAAAGTGAACAGAGTGATGTTGAAAGTGTGAAACATGCAAAATCTTTAGGAAACAGTTCAGAAAGTGTAAATCCAAGTGAAGATGGAGACAGTTCTACTGCCACATTAGATGATGGGGATGATGATGACGATGATGAAAGTGATGTTGATTTTGATTCTGTAGATCCAGCATCATCAACAGTCACTGTGCGATTGCCATTAAAATTGAAATTTAGTCGTTCTGCCAATAATGAGGAAGTAACAACAGTTATTGTGGGTAATAGTCAAGTAAAACGAACAGAAGCAGAACTGGAATCATTCACAAAAGAAGTTACTAACAAGGAAAAGGAAGAAACTGTTGTTGCTGGTGGGAAAGACAATGCAGTGAAAGACCTTGCTGCTAAAGAGAGTACTACTAAAGGCTGTGTTGCTAAAGACAATGCTTGTGGAAAAGTTGATGTTGCTGCTAGAAGAGATAGTGACACACCTAATGTGTCAGTTACTATATCATTCCCCTCTAAAACGAGTCCTGCGTCAAGTCCCACTGAAACTCCGGGTTCTCGCTTCTCTGATAATTCTCGATTTCCAGATAATAACGTTTGCCGACAGATGAGTACAGAGAGCTTAGATGTATATGAAACTTGTGAGTCAGATTCTGATGTGTCTGTGTGTTTGTCTCTTCCTCTGAGGAAGAAAACTTCTGTTAAAAATTCTCCAAGATCTACTCCTACCATAAGCAACATCTCAGAGGAGGAAGATGATGAAAGTAAAACAAAGGCAGATGAGAGTGATACATTGAGTCACTGGGATGATGATTCTAGTAGTACTAGCATTCAGACTGTGAAGCTATCTTCAGGCTCTGGCAGATCAACAGCATCTGATGTAGGGACTAAATCTGAGAATGAAGATGCAACAGTGCGAAACAAAAACCTTAAAGGAAAACAACTTCCAAGTAAAGTTGTTAGGAAACAAGAATTTGTGACTATTAAAGAAACTCCAGTAGATACTGAACAGCCACCTAAAGAAATCAGCAAAAATGATAGTAGCAGTGACAGTGAAAGTGAGAGTGAAAGTGAAGAAGAGAGTCTGGAATCTCCTAAAGAGAAGAATGGCAGTATTAACAAAGTGAAAACTGAAATTTCAAGTTCCAAGACAGAGGAGGAAGATAATATTGTCTTAACTAATGGGAAAACAAACAATGAAGAGGATGATAGTACTGAAGAATCAGAAGAAAGTGAAGAGGAGGATGAAAATGAAACAGATGCAGAAACAGCGGTGATTGTAAAGAAAATCTATGATATTTGCACAAAATCAGATTCTAAGTTGAATCAAATTCAACAAAAGCTTGAAAAAATCAATGAAGCAGAAGAAAACAAAAAGAATTGTGAAAGTATACCCAGAAGCAATAAGGAAATTGATGGAGAAAATGAAAATGACACTAGGAGAAGTAATTCCAAGCTTCAAGAAGAAAGTGAAGAAGATGACTCAGGAGTTACTTCTGACATGAGTCGACAGATATCTGATGCTGACACTGATGGAGATTCAAATCTGAATGAACTTCAATTACAGTGCCAGCGTGTTGCTACACACTCACGTCTTTTCAAACTATTACAAGATGAATGCAGCAAAAGTGATGATGAAGATGAGGATGATAATGTAAAAGAAGATCAGGAGAAGAATGAAAAGGAAGTTAAAAGTGTTGGTAAACTTAAGTCAAGAAAAGAACATCTTTCTTTGCCTTTAAGGCACAATAATTTAAGTGATCCAGACAGTTTGTCATCCTCATCTGGTGTAACATCTCCTGCATCTCCAACTGTTACTGCAAGGCTTGTCAAAGAATTAGTTCAAACATTACTGCAAAGAAAGAAAGGTCGGCGCCTTAAAAAGTTACCTATTGCTAAGTTACATGCAGCTGCCCTGCGGCTCCTACAGGAAGATATGGATCCATATGACACTGTTAGCTCCGCAGGGTCAGAAGAAGGCAATAACCCATACCATTCGCCCGTGAAGGCGCGTGGGAAACCTCAGCATTCCAATATCACTAACACTGCCACACCAGCCACTCCAGTCAGCCATAACACTGCCAGCACACCACTGCCTACTATACCCTCTCCTGCTCATATGATGTATGGTGCAAATTATTATGACTATTGTGATTATTACAATTCATGGGCTAATGCAGCATATTACGGTGCAGACCCTGCATTTGAATACAATATCGTGCCATCTCGGGCTTTTAAACTCTTGCAAGAGCATGCCCAACCTTCTGGGTTTAGCTCTGGAGTTATAAATGGACTATGGGGTAAATGTCCTAGAATTCCAAGTTCTAAGAATCTTCAAAAGGACTTAGCCCAGGCTGGAATTGTGAAAGAGAATCAAAATAAGACTGCCAACCTTTCTGATAATGAATCTCCCTCCAAATCCTCAGTTCCAAGTGAATCTCCCTCACAGCCTCTAGCCTCAACTCGAGCCACGTGAAGTGTGAGAGACAAGATAGGTGGATACACAGAGGGGGTGATCGCTCGTTCAAATGTTCGAGGTTTTTGGTAGACATTTGAGATGTCTGTAGCAGGTCGGCCGGCTGGGTCTTACCCAGGAGGTACACGAAGTCACCCTCTTATAAAAGTTTTGTGATTTGGTTCACCTAATCAATTTTATGCGTACCGTAGTTAATCTTTTATTAATTTTATCTTTGCTATTTTTTAATCATTCATTTTTTTGTATAGTAGAATGTATTATTTGCAATAAAAGTTTTGTGTAAAAACTGTCTCTCTGGAGTAAACTCCACCTTACCAATTGAATTGTGAGGCACACAAATATATTTTTAATTCTGGCAATAAGATTTTTTTGCAAGTTCTTAAACACAGTCTTAAGTACCATTCTTATGTGTGTTTCTGTAGAACCAGAGAAGTATTATTTTATTAAAATGTGAGCTTAATAACTGCTACTGCTTTGTACACATTATGCAGTCCTTTGTGAAACAGTTCGTTAACAATGAATTACCAGATTAACTATAATATTCTGCAAGTTAGCATGAAATTACTTTCAAAATACACGGATATCAATTGAGAAGGTTTATTTTGATTGTAAGAGCAGCCAGGCAGTTATGAAAATAAACAAAGAAACAAGCAAATACATTGATTCTGTTGCATCTTGCATCTCTGTTCGTTATATAATACATTAACCGTTAATAGCAAACGTACATTTCCTGTGATAGAGTTTCATTTTCTGAAATGTAACTCGCACTTTACAGACTGCTTACAAAGGTGCAGTTTGCTTCAAAGAGATTTATTACATATTTCCTCTTCTAACATTTCATATGTTTGTATTGGATGGATGGAATTACTTAATTTGTAATTTTTCATAATCTTGTAACATTTCTTTATTCAGAATGAAGAAGCATGTCCTGCTTTCAAAATGAAGAACACGGTGTACTTATTGTCTTTAATAATAAGATAACTTTGGAGATTAATCTATTCTCAAATTATTGCCCAATTCAGATAACTATTCAAATAGCATGGATATTTTTGAAAAACAGCAAATTTGAAACATTAATTTGAAATATGAGAGGAAAATAATTAATTGTATTTATGTACTCACAAAGTTGTTTACAAAGGTTGTGAATCGTATTTATTATTTTTGCTGATGCAGAAAATATGAACTGGTGCAGGTTTAGGTAATTAGTAAGTACACCTTGCCCTTCTCTGAATGTGTTATGATAACTAATAAGTCAATAACATCAGCATGTAAAAGGAGACTCGTGTTTGAAGTGGCAGTTTTATATTCTGTAATTGACGAAACTCAAGAGATTTTGAACACTTCTGCTAAATAATCTGCTGGAAGCTGAATTATCTGACTATTGTAATAGTGAACTTCTTATTGCCTGTTCATTATTGTATTTCTGCCGATTTTCTGCAGAGAAATTATTCAATAGAAGGGTGCGATAAAATGATGGTTTCCCTATGCTGTCATGTGTTTGCATACCTTTTAAAAAATGAAATTTATTGGGGGATGGTATTTAGATTATGTATGTTTCATTTCATTGTCCTTGTATTTTGCATGTTGTTTGAATCTTCAGTATTTTTGTTGATTTTTTAATGTATTTTTAATTTTACAAATTAATACCACTGCTGTTTTTCTTTTGTATTGCTATAACAACACAAATCAATGAATTTGTTTGGTTTCTGAGTTTTGACAGTTATTTGTGAAGAATCTACTCTGAAAAAACAATATAGTCAAAGTGTGCATCAGTTGTAGATTATTCTAGAACACTTGATTTTTTAAGCATTAGCTTCACAAATTGATGTTTCATGAACTGTAGTGAGTACAAAGAAGTAAAGCAAATTGTACTTCTTCATAGAGTGTAATAATTTGTGTACATTACAATGACTTAAATCAGTTCTACTCTTCCAGGTCCCGGTGAGTCAGAATTGTGAAGGACCCTGGCTGTGGAACATTGTTTCAAAGCTCAACATGCCCTGCTCTCTCCGCAGCACTAGCCACTAGGAGCAGTGTTCAACAATCCCTGTTCTTTTATTGTTGGTATAAAATGTCAGAAATATATTTCATATCTGTAAATGTTGTGCTAAATGGTGTGAATTTTCCACTTTTACTTGTGCTTTCTGCATTTGATATGTTGTCACTTTGGTTAAGACCAGATATATAATACAGATATTTGACATGAGGAAAGAAAGCTGTGCACATAGCTTTGAAATGGTACATTTTACTTTTATTATATTCTTTGTAAGTTGATTAAATAAACCATGGATGTAGAATTATAAACTTACAAATCATGGGTAAGTGATCTTCAAAATGTGATTGTACCTGCTATAGAGTATATTGCAATTACTTATGCCTGCTTTGAAGGAAATGGCATTTTGAGATAAGCTAACAATACTTTCTGTTCGGTGGGTAAGAATACAATGTTATCTCTCAGAGAAATAGTTTGCTTGTTGCAACAATAGTTTGAGACTCATGATATTATTCATTATTTAATATTTGTTCCATAAAAAATATGAAATTTGTTCACTCATCTTTTTTTGTAATTCTGTTAATTCAGAGGCACTTGAATGAGTTGCCTGGTAAAGTATGGCCTGGTAATGGATAGGCAAACTGTAGAGAAAGTACAGACTAAAGTGGTGCTTGTAGACGAATATTATATTTGTCTGCATGTTTGAACTTCTTGTGGAAATTGTAAATGTTTGTAAATATATTATTTTCCATCACATGTAATGAAAGAAATTAGAAGCAATGGGAACAGTTCTTGTGTCTCACATTTAGCGTTTTTGTTTAGAATGCGCTATGAGTATGAAAGCGCCCGTTCGTCTTCACAACCAGCACAAGACTAGCTGCCATGCACTAAAATTAATTGCTCCATGTCTTTTTGTGTGCCTTACTATGCTGTGCAAAATTGTTTACTTTCTCCCTACAAGTACTGTGCTGATACATGCAATACAGTATTTTAGACAAGGTCATGACATTTCTTTGGTATTGACAACCTCCTTTTGTTTGCCAATTCCTCTTGTGATTTAATAACTAACATTCTTTCTGTGCTAGAATCTTGTAACAATGTTGACTGACATCTTTGTAGAAACAGCTATTTTGTGTAACATTTTAAAAATGTGTAAGATTTTTTTATTGATGAGCTCTGTGATTATATTTCTATATAGTTTATGATGGTACTTGAACACTCAAAGAACATTTGAGAAGTAGTCATTCTGAAATTGTATTGAGCACAAGTATTTGTTGTGCTTTAAAAGAATGTAAGAAAATAAATTCTTTTAAAGTGTACTCTTTCAACTATTAATGTGTCCTTTTATTTTATTTTCTGGCAATACTGAGTTGTAAATGTTTCTCAGAATTGTTTTTGTGAAGTTGGACATATTTGGTGTGGTTTTAAAATTAGGGAATGGAAATAAAATTAAAAACTGAAAGATGATATGGTACTAAATTTTCTGTGCTTTTGGAGTTAAATGGTTTTTCATGGAAAGAAATATTAAGATGATGGGGTTTGTGTAAGAATTTTAGATCTCATTTCAAAATTGTTAATTTTTCATCTGGTGAAAAAAATTATGCAATATGATATATAGTTTTAACTAAAATGCTTCCTCACTACTAGACCTTAAAATTGTTCAAATATTTCACTAAATAGAAAATTATTCTTGTTACTCAGAGTTTTATACCTTACATTATGCTTTTTAAGTTTATTGAAATGTAAATATTATAATAGTAAGTCAAGCAGTAAAACTGTTTACTTGCAATCAAGGAATGTTCATAACTTTTGTACAGTAGGTTACAAAAAAGGTTCAAAACATGTTTGTTCAGTTGTCTGTAGATGGTATGCATACATGTTTTAAATTTTCATTACCTTAGAACAGATCCTAAGAATAACAAATCAGAACAGGAATATTAGGAACCTATATAGATGAATGTGTTGCATTTGTCATGCAATTTTATTCATGAAAATTGTGAACATTTATGTGCATATCTAGCTGCAGTTACATATGTTAGAAGGTCTGAGAGATACAGCCATCTCCACTTATATCTATTAAGTTTGTAGGTTAAGCGACCTCTTCTCTGTGTTTCTATTTCCTTGTGTATTGCTTATGAGATTACTATGTGCAGAATTATGTTTTGTAAAGAAAGAAAGCTTTTAAGCTTAATTTTGACAGAAAATTTATTACAAATGCTATTTTTGTGTGCTTTGTAACAGGTTTATAAATAAAGTAAATTAAAGTAGATTTAATGAGTTGTGTTGAGTTTAAATCCAATAATGAATATTCCGTATGAAATTATTACAATGTTTAGCAAAGTAAAATTTAAATTTAAAGGATTTGGATACAGTTCAACTAAAGGAAAATATTACTAATCAGTGGTGTAAAGTAATTATATGTTTTCCTCTCAATGTTGATGATATTTCAGGGTTAAAACCATTCAGTTATTTATCATGAGAGGTTAAAGAATGGATTTGATGTTGAAGTGCATAATACATGTGCAGGGGCGGGATTTCGGATCTTTTATTGGGGGGGCAAATTTGGGCGCTATTATAAATATCAAAATATTCGTTTACATGCTTTAAGTTAATTAATTGTGCTGCAATTATACACATTTCTTTTAATTTTGTTAATTATTACTGAATGTTATTAATTATATTAGTTTCACACAGCGGTGAGATTCCGCATTGTTACTTGAACGGTCCGAACTGTTAATTCAACGCTACATTTTTACTTTCCCGTATACGTACGTATACACGGAGTGATATACGTAGTATAGGGAAAGTTATGTAATGCTGCGCGAAAAAATGGCCAATTTTCGTCGGAAAAAAATTAATTGCCGGGCCGTGAAAAGGAACTAGTGGTGCTACAGAATGGCACAGACTTTCCCGTATTAGTTTTCTATTTCCTTGGGTCGTCGCTAGCTATTCGGATTTGCCACATACTCTTTCTTGCCAGCTACCATCTATCACCGCCAAAAGTACATTTTTTTGATTTTCTTAATTTTTTCTGTTTCCTATTGGTAGAATGAAAATATTAATTTTAGAATATTAAAGAACACAAAAACCTAGTCATAAATAGCAATTTTCTTTTAAAAATTATGTGCCGTTTAAGAGAAAATGGCGTTTTAGCACTACTAAATTTGCGAAATTTGAAGTTCATTTTCGCAGACAATTTTTGAGTTTTCAAAATACTTTATTTGAAGTTATTTGAAGCACATACACTCACAAATATAATAATCTTTACAAATTGCTGGTATTGTGCATATTAAAGATATGAGAGATTTTTCAAAAAAATTACAATTATGTAATTTTTGAAAAAACAAAAAAACTCAAAATAAACTTTACGCCATACTGAAGAGTGTAATTATCACTATCCGTTACAAAAGTTTCAAGAAAAAATTTGCAGCCATTTATGAGAAAATGGCGTTTGAGTGTTTCTGAAAATGCGAAATTTTGAGCTACTTTCACAGAAAACGGTTGTTTTCGAGAAACTTTACTTAACATTATTTAAAGCACATGTACTCGTAAATATAATAATGTGAAAAAATCGCCGATAATGTAAATATTATCGACGTGAGAAACATATGAAAAAATTTACATTTTTGTAATTTTTGGAAAAACCAACCTATAGAGCAATATGGCTTTTATGTCATCTGATAGAGAATATTTACCACGATCCCCAAAGAAAAAAATTGGACCCGTTTTTGAGAAAATCTTGTTTTTGTAATTTTTTAAAAATGCACATATTGCAGGCACAAAAGCTACTAAAATTTTGAAAAACATTTACATGACCTTTATGAAAGAACTCAATATGCAGAACAAATTTTATTTGCAGAAAAATCTTCATCTTCAATTTTGTAGTTGGAGAAAGACGCCGAAAACAATTCAAACTTTCACAATTTTCGAAAATTCAGAGTTATTCGTGAGAATCGGACCTATGCCATGTTAATAAGTGTATTTTACTCTATTCATACAAGAAATTTAAAGAAAAAAATTGGAGCCCTTTTTGAGAAAATTTTGAAAATCCCCGGGGGACTTCATATAAAGTACCTCCAAATTTTGAAGAATCGTTTTCAAAATCTCAAAGCTTCGACTAGAATCAGATCGACCGGGGAATATCCATTTTGGAAGAAATCGTACGTATGGTTTAGGTGCTAGCAGTGTTCACAGACTGACAGACGCACGGAGTACAAAATTATTTATTGTGGTACAAAATTAGTAGACAAATAGAAGTTAATAATTGGCTAGTTGGATTTGAATTTGTGACTAGTGTGGGTGGCTTGGCAGGCACTTTTGTTTCATGCCACACGCAATTTTTGTTCTGTTTTTCGAGTGCATTATCTGCATTGGGGGACCAGATAAATTTTTGAAACAAATACTCCTGAAAGGTCACTATAGTGGCAAACCGCTGGATACATTTCAACTTCGAAGTGTGACTCCAAGGGGATTTAAAAAATTCGTCAGTATGTGCAAAAAGTGTATCTTTTTCAACCGTTTTTAAATTGGTTATAGGTGAGTACAAAATTTTTAATTGTGGTACAAAATTAGTACATAATTAGTAGACAACAATGGGTTACGTGATGTTGAATTTCTGAAAATTGGGGGTTGTAGGTTGACGTCAAGCTAGCACCCCCACTTTTGAATGTCGTTTTTTATTGGCTTATAGTTGAGTACAATTTTTTTTATTTTGGTACAAAATTAGTACATAGTTAGTTCAAAATTATAGGCTAGTTAATTTTGAATTTCTAACAAGTGGGGGTTGCAGCTTGACGGAGATCCGGCTCTTGCCGAGTCGGTAATGCCGACGGCCCTTTGTTCTCGACTCGTCTTTTTGATGAACCCTGATTTACAGTGTACTACAAAAGGCGTTTAATAAAAGTAAATATATTCCATTTTAATAAACGAAAATATATTAAGCGAGAGAACAAATGGCCATCTTACAAGACGCCGTATTATTCAGCCCATTCACTACGTTCATGTGCACGAATAATGTTACAGGAAGTAAATCGATTGAAAAGAAAACAATTTTATCAGAATATTATCGGACATATTATGTTGGTATTGTCTTGACCCAATTCACGTTTCTTTCGAAAGAGAAATACACAAAAATAACTGACTTCGACCCACTTCTAGACAAAAACCTGTAATATACGCCGGTAGTTCTTAGCGATCTCGCACCGAAGGATCGCGGGTTCGACTCCCGCCTTGGGCATGGTTGCATTTCTATTCGTCCTTTCACCCCCTATCATCACCATATCATTTCATCTTCACAGTTACCATAACGTCACAGTTAACAAATAACAAAAAACAGACATGCAATTCCATGAAATCCCGCGGTCTAGATATTAGAATTGAATAAAGATACATAATTATTAATGTGAAATTTTGTGTGACGGTACACTTAAACTTTACACATTAATATTTTTTTGACAAAACATATGTAAAAATTTTGCTTTCACTATTTTGTTCTTGTTTCTGAATAAAATAATTACATGAATGTAGCAATTTTTCACATGTTAAGTATAAAATTGAATATTGAAATTAAATTATTTGAGGAAAGTGACGATCAAATAATTTTCTTTACAAATAATGATCAGTGTTAAGTATTAGAATTAAATGATTGAAGTATTTGAATTGTAATTAAAATTTACAGTTTTAATGACATACAAATTGCATGCATTGAAGTACATAAATATTAGCTACGCAATGTTAAATCGACGAGATAAAAACATTCGACATTCTGGAAAGTGGACAAAACTGTCAGTTTGCCGAACTTTACCATGCACGAACTTTAACGATTCATAGCAATAACAAACCTTCTTTTAAATTATCGTAGTAAAAGTTGCTCTTTTGTCCAAAAAAGAACCCAAAAACTTTTTTGTTATAAAAACCTTTTTGTTATAATAATACAACCGACATTAGATTAAAACAACAGATTCCCATTTATAATAACAGAGAAGGGAAGTTATTATCAGTGGCCTAGTGTGATCATTTTTCCTGGGTATGCTGCAAAGCAGATTAACGTATTATTTGACACTCCTCTGTCGTCATTAAAGAAGAGATGTTATTCTCTCGATTACCCAGGGGATACTAAAATAACGTGAGTCAATGGCCACCGAAGTTTGCTATTTTTCTATAACTTCTAGGAGAACAAAGTTTCTATGAGATTGTCGTCTGGTAAAGTCACATTTCCTTCAGTAAACAATAACACTTGTATTATTCATCAGCTATTGATTAAATTCTAATTTGAACTAAACGCGATGAACAAACATTAATTTCTCACCTGTCAGATACAAGAGCTGAAATCTTCTTACTTTCTTGATCTGGCTCGTTTCACTATAATAAAAGCTCGTGCGTTCGCCAGTACTGCAAGAACTCAACTGAGCTTTTATTCTTATGACGTCGCAGAGATGTCATCGTCACCTATACTGAATGCCCTCTGACTGAGGACTAGGACAGTGGTCCGCATTCATGTTGGACAAACATTTATTTCATAGCCCCCAAAAACAATTTAAAAATGAGAGAACCAAATGGGTGGACCACAGGCTTATTATAATTAACGACTGATTTATTTTTCTCTCTTTTGTCCCTGTCACTCACGGCTGTCGTTAAGAAATTTTTAATTTTCTTAATTATTAATAATAGAGTATTTATTTTGGTCTATAAGAAAAATCCTAAGAATCAACTTTCCACGCCATTTACAAGACATTTCTCACCACAAGTGTGAATTAAACGAATTACGTGTGAATAGTACCGATTATAATGAATCGTACCGCAAGCCGCCCACTGTTTCCTGATATCTCTTTCAGCGCCTGTGAGGTTGGTCATTCCGATAAGCTGAGCTGATTTATGTTGCGTGTGTGTGAGAGAAAGCGAAAGTGTCGTGGCGTGAGAAAGCCCGCCACTGACCCCACTGATCTACAGTGCCGAAAGGACACGTACTGTGGATGCGTTGAGGGCTCCGAAAGAACAGAGACTTCGTTCTCTCTTTCGCGTAAGTTCGAAACTGAGTAGGAAGTACAAGATGTCAAACCTACCATGATTTTACGCATGAAATTGTTTAATTTCTAAGTAAATATCATTTAAAAGTAAAATACAATTGAAGGAATTTTTTTTAATATGGGATATCCACAGTAACGCTGAACATTATCCCGCGCGTTTTATAATATTGAACTAAAGTTTGTCAATTTTTTTAAGCAGTATGGTATTATCTTAGCTTAATAAAATTATTATTCCCTTAATTATTATTAAAATTCTTCTGAAAATACAGAAAAAAGTAAATCTTTTTTTACATAAACTTGAATGCAATGTCTAAATATATTTTTTTAAATATGTCCCAACATTGGGGGGGCAGTTGCCCCCACTTGCCCCCCCCGAATCCCGCCTCTGTACATGTGTAATCAATCATGTATTGCTTTTGCATTTTTTAAATTTCATATGTTTCACATATTAATTGCTACTTTCATTTATTTATTCATCAAACTAGTGGTGCTACAGAATTGCACAGACTTTCCCGTTTAGTTTTCTATTTCCTTTGGTCTTGGCTAGACTAGCCATATACTCTTGCCAGCTGCCATCTATCACCATCCAAATTACTTTTTTTAATTTTTCAGTTTCTTAATAGTAGAACAAAAAAAAATTTAAGAATATAAAAGGACAGTGAAACCTTGCCCTAAATGGCAATTTTCTTTGAAACATTTGGAGCCGCTTTTAGAAGCGCTTAAGCGCTACTGTAAATGCGAAATATGAAGCCCCTTTTCACAGAAATCATTTGTGTTTTCGAAAAACGTTCTTTGAAGACATTTAAAGCACATTACCTCACAAATCCAATGGTGTTTACAAAATGTAGGAAACGCACATAAGAAAATAATATTTTTATATCAGTGGTGTGAAAGATCTTTCAAAACTAGTGGTGCTCAACAGAATATACTTTTCCGTATTATTGGAAACAGCTACGTAGGATTTCTGCCCTACTAACATCTTAGCTATTATTTGAAAACGTCCAATTCAACCAAGAAGCGAATAACTCGCTGTTTCCATCGCAGTGTTGTCAAAACTATGTGAATTCTACAACTGCACAAAAATATAATACAAAAGTTTTGTGAAGTTGTATTGGAAAAAGGAGCCTGATACCATATCAAGTTACAACAATGATGCGTATACCTGGGTTTTCATTTCTTGGCGAGTTGGGGGGTGTCATCACGATGGAATATCTAATGGCATTTTGCGTCGTTCTCAATCGTGCCGCTAGAAGTCGCACGATCGCGATAGTATCGAGCAGTGCTGGCGATCATGCGACACTTCGCGGCACAACTGAGAACGACGCGAAATACCGTGAGATTTTCCATCTTGATGACACACCCCCACGCGCCAAGAAATAACTAGTGGTGCTACAGAATGGCACAGACTTTCCCGTATTAGTTTTCTATTTCCTTGGGTTTTCGCTAGCTACATTGAATTGCCACATACTCTTTCTTGCCAGCTGCCATCTATCACCGTCAAAAGTACATTTTTTCGTATACCAGTATTATAAACAACCCTTTTACATTAACAAAATCGTTCATAGTATGGCATATTATTGCCAGTAAGTCATCGCTATTTCTGCGCGAAATATGAGCCATCACTGACGTAATAGTCACAGCCCCTATATATTTTCAGTTATGGAGTTTAAAGAAGGCAGTGGTACCATATAAATAGATTGCAGTGTTCGCAGTAAAATCAAATACGTTATGAAAAAACTTACTTTTAAAATCTGATTTATTAATTTATTACTCCTTTAAAATTATATTTTGTTTTTATTTGGTATATATCAAGAACAACATAATAAGAACAACAAAAAACATCAAATTAATTCTTGTGAACATGTACATTAAGTGTACAATTTGATAAATTGGTCAGTGACACTCCAGAATACGCATTTATATCTAAAATGCTTGTTTTTTCTTTGCTTTCTGCACTAACCAATACCTTGTTAGCTATTTGAATCTTGTTATTCACCGATTCTTCGATGTATGACTCGGCTACACTTGTAGTCCGCCATCCTCCATGACGTTTAAGTGTAGTGGTATCACCACCATTATCTGCGAGAAACGTCGCGGATGTTCTCCTGAACGAATGACCAGAGTACTTTTATACATTTGGTAATTTTAAATAATTTGCAATATTTTTTGGTATTTTCGCAAATGTATTGATACCAATTGGATTGCATCTGCATTTGCCATGATTGTAAAACAAACAAGTTTTTTGTGTTTAACTTGTAAGGGTCTTAAGGAAATGTATTTTTTACAGACCTCAACATAATTAAATTCTTCACTGGATACGATAGTAAATATTCCGGGCTTGTCATTTTTTGTTCATTATCAAAACAGAACTTTCTTCTTTCACATCGTTGATGCACAAATTGTACAATTCGACACATCTACAAGCACCAAATATGCCAAAAATAGCAACAACCTGAAAATCATACCAGTTATTAACACAATACACCAGTTAATAATTAAAACTTAACTATTATTGCCACTGTCATTATTATACCTTCATTAAAGAAAAGTTTCATCATCAGCTTTTGTAAGAAGTGTGTTTACATCTTGTTGGGAAAATACCATTGCCTTTATAGGTAGATATCCCACATTTACGTGTTTCATAAGTAAACTTACTTTATGAAAAATTCCAATATCAATATTCTCTTTGATCTTTAGCATTTCCTTTAATTTGAAATAAGTGCACCATAGTGTCGACGCTTTACATGCTGTGGACTTAATGTTTAAAGAAGCATGCATTAAATTAACAAACGTCTTTATTCTAGCATGTGCGTAATACTTACTTAACCAAACTGCTCCGATAGATACGAAAGAACAGCAGCTTTGCATAATAAATTTGCATATTTTTTATCCATAAATTTCCTTAACTTTAAGTACTCTTTCTCATGAAGTTTGCAAAGCTTTTTCGGTATCATAGCATTTTGTACTTTTGCAGCTTCTTCCACAATTGCTCTAGACAAAACCATTATGCTTGAATCGCGACTTTCAAACTAATTGCCATTTGTAAACAAATTTGTCGCTTAGGTAGCATTCATGACGTCAAAACATGAATTTGAAATCTTCTACAACTACGAATTACAACTTAACACAATTAATTTCGCTTCCTTAAATCCTTATAATACTGTTATACAAAAAAATAGTGTATGAAACTCGTTTATAATGTTACTGTTTTGCACTCATAAGAAGAAATTACAGAACTCTCTTCTAACGTCGTTCGTTCGGTAATATCTTCTTATTCGTGCAAAAAAAGGATAACGTTTTTAACTAATTGCATAATATGCTATTGTTATTTTCTTAATATTTCAGTTTCCTATTGGTAGAACGGAAATATTAATTTTAGAATATTAAAGAACACAAAAACCTAGCCGTAAATGGCAATTTTCTTTTAAAAATTATGTGCCGTTTAAGAGAAAATGGCGTTTTAGCACTACTAAAAATGTGAAATTTGAAGCTCATTTTCACAGAAAATTTTTGAGTTTTCAAAATACTTTATTTGAAGTTATTTGAAGCACTTACACTTACTTATTTGAAGCACTACACTTACATCTTTACAAATTGCGGATAATGTGCATATTAAAGATCTGAGAGATTTTTCAAAAAATTTACATTTATATAGTTTTTGAAAAAACAAAAAAATAACTCAAAATAAACTTTACGTCATATTAAAGAGGTAATTATCACTATCTGTTACAAAAGTTTCAAGAAAAAAATTTGCAGCCATATATGAGAAAATGGCGTTTGAACATTTCTGAAAATGCCGAAATTTGAGCTACTTTTCACAGAAAACGGTAGTGTTTTTGAGAAACTTTACTTGACATTATTTAAAGCACATGTACTCGTAAATATAATAATGTGAAAAAGTCGCTGATAGTGTAAATATTAGCGACGTGAGAAAAATGTGAAAAAATTTACATTTTTGTAATTTTTGAAAAAACCAACCGATAGACCAATGTGACTTTTATGTCATCTGATAGAGTATATTTACCACTATCCCTACCAAAGTTTAAAGAAAAATTTGGAGCCGTTTTTGAGAAAATCTTGTTTTTATAATTTTTTATAATTGGACATATTGCACGCAATATTGCGCGAAAAACACTAAAATTTTCAAAAAATGTAGATGACCTTAAAGAAAGAAGTCACTATGAAGAAAAAATTTTATTTGAAGGAAAAATCTCTATCTTCAATTTTGTAGTTGGAGAAAGACGCCGAAAAAAATTCAAATTTTCACAATTTTCAAAAATTCAGTTATCCGTGGAAATCGGACCTATGCCATGTTAATACGTGTATTTTACTCTATTTATACTCCTCTAAGAAATTTAAAGAAAAAATTTGGAGCCGTTTTTCAGAAAATTTTGAAAACCCCCGGGGGGCTTCATATAAGGTACCCCCAAATTTTGAAGAATCTTTTTCAAAATCTCAAAGCTTTGACTAGAATCAAATCGACCGGGGAATATCTATTTTGGAAGAAATCGTACGTATGGTTTAGGCGCTAGCAGTGTTCACAGACGGACAGACAGACGGACAGACGGACGGACAGACGGAAGGACAGACGGACGTTTTCCTTTCAATTGGGTTTTCGGTATCAAAGACCTAGAAAATAGGGTTTCTGGCTACACCACGTGTTAAGGGATTTTTTTTCTTAATTTAGCAACTGGTTTTATCCACTTTTTCGTTTTTACGGCCCGGCAATTAATTTTTTCCGCCGAAAATTGGCCATTTTTTCTCGCAGCATTACATAACTTTCCCTATATTACGTATATCACTCCGTGTACACGTACGTATACGGGAAAGTAAAAATCCAAGTATAATTCACAGAAATTCGCAAGAGCGGAACGGAATTCAATTGTTGCGTTCCCTGCATTGTCAATACTCTCTTAATGTTTGATACTCCTCAAATTGTCGATACTCCTCAAATATTTGAAAATAAATAATTTCTTTAAAGGTAAATGTGTAAATGTATAACAAAAGGTCGAATGTAAAAACGAACAAAGAAATAATACACAAAATTGCAAATTCTAATTTACGACGCATCCGGGTGTCTGAAAGCACAGTAAATTTGCAGCGGGCTATTATGTCTGTGACGAAATTATATAGAAGAATTACTCGTATTTCTAAAAAAATTAAGCATGATCTTATTTGAAGGTGTATTTCTGATAAATATATTTCATTGAGAAAACCAGATACCATCTATCGCCGCTTAATTTTTTTTAAATTTTTTTTTTTTTACATTTTCTCGATTTTTCGGGTTGCGGTAGAACGCAAAGATTAATTTTAGATTATTAAGGGCCGGTTTCACCAACAGTGGTGGAAAGTTAAGAGTAGTTACTCGAGAGTATGCATTACTCTAGGATAGTTATACTAGAGTAAAATATAAGCATTTCTCCACGCTTCTGGAGGGTTATTGTACTTTAGAGTACATACTCCCCGGTTTACTCCGCGAACGGATTGAACGCGCAATTTTTCATGCACAGTAGAGGGCGATTGAAGAGACCGTGAGCGACTGTGATGCTGTGAACCAATGCGGACCAACGGGAATCACTGGTTATTTTCTTTCATTTTTCAGTTTGGGAGTTTTTGGCGGCGGCGTGTTTGGTTATGTTAGGTTAGGTTATAGTCTTGTGTGGTGTTTTAGTGATTTGAGTTAGCGTAGCTGATTTCTTAGTTTTCGTATATTTATTTCTTAATATTTCTTAGTTCAGTTTTTCGAATATATATTATGAATTAGTACGCAAACGTCAAGTTTTTCATTTGTTGCTAATCGCGCGCTTTTAAAGAAATATTAATATTATTTATTTTGTTTTATTTTTAAACATTATTCATCTTTCAACAAATTATATTTAAAATGGAAAGGGATTCTGGAACTCAAGAAAACGTGCGCAGATGATCTTCTCTTCCATACGTCATATACAGTTTTTACAGTTTTTTAAAATGAATAAATAAGTACTTGTAGTCCTCGAAGTTATTATTTTTCCTTTTGTTATCGTATATTTACTACCTTTATTTCGTATCCACATCCGTAAAAAATAAATTTACAAAGTCCTCCACAGCTTATAATGTACCAGATAAAGTTAACATCGCACTTCACAAATGAAATACTTTGCTACACGTTTAAATGTCCTTAATAGACATTCTGTTTTCATCTGGACTCTGAACTGATTGCCTATAATCGTAAGATACCTACAATTTAAAAAAATAGTTCGTGAAATTATTATACTTCTTGAATTTATTTTTAGGTTTTGTAATTAGTTTGCAAATTATTCGCTTCTTCCATATAGAAGATCTGATGATTTGGCCAAATATAACCTCGTGACAAAATCTCCATCGTCATAATTGGAAGAAAACAATCCATTCTCCCCCGCCCCCATCTTTGTCTTCGCACTAGAGGATAATATTCCGAATCATCGCTGGAATCATTTTCAAATACGATCATTTGCAATCGTCGAGCCATGACAACACGTCGGAGGTACGCGCATATTGAAAAATGAGCTTACTCCGTAGTTTACCCGACGGATTTTCGCGGTGTAAATTTACTCACGAATTTACTCTCGTGTAAGCGATTTACACTCGAGTAAAGTGTTGGTGAAACGCTGCAAGACGTTACTCTCGAGTAAACATGATTTACTCCAGAGTAAACTCTTACTCCTTGTTTGGTGAAACCGGCCCTAAAGAACACGAAAACCTCGTCCTAAATGGCAATTTTCTTTTAAAAATTTGTAGCCATTTTAAGAAAATGGCGTTTACGCGCCACTAAAAATGCGAAATTTGAAGCTCTTTTTCACAGAATTTTTTTGTTTTCAAAAAACTTCATTTGAAGCACTTACATTCACAAATTAAAAATGTTAACAAATGGCTGTTAATGTGCTTATTAAATATTTGAGAAACCTTTCAAAACAATTACATTTATGCAGGGGCGTCCATGGATGTGGATGATATCTGACAATATGAGCTATTTTATTTCAAAATGATTGTAAATTGTCAATTTGTTATTTTCGTTTTCTTCTTCAAAATACTTCATTATATTTCAAACATTGCGCCGTTGGGAATTCGATTCTTCACAAGGATGAACGAATCTGTCTGAAATGACGCCTAGCCATAGAGGAGAGATATCTCTCCTCTATGCGCCTAGCCTACGCTGTGAATCAGATGCACAGTGACCCATTCCATCCAGGTGCCTACCGTGGTGCCTACGAAAAAGCTGTCGTTTTACGAAACTTCAATGTTCTCTTCTGTGTTTGTACGAGAACGAAGTTATTTAATGAACATCGTCGTTTTATTTAAGTTTTATTACATGTTTTAATGCATTTAGCAACCACATATTTGTAGCCAATTTAGTTTAGGGATTGTGCTGGTTGAATGCGCAAGAGTATGTGACTGTGCAGTCCACATCTGTGCCCTGGAATGGCGAGCACCACGCGATCCAATGTGCCTACATAATTATGGAGTCGTATTTTTGTGCCGTGGACAAATTATAGCCCGTGAGAAACAGTTAAAAATCTTTGAAAAAATATGAGAGGATAGAATTTTATTTAAACAGCCAACACCGGCTATGTTGAGCAATACAACAGTGATATAAGGGAAAATAGGGAAATTCTGTCACACTTCATTCTAATTGTTTGCTTTTTTGGGAGACAGGGGCTTGTATTTTCTAGCCATTATGTAAATAGGAGATCATCAAATTGAGAAAATTTCATGGAATATATAAGTGAAATAAAGAAATATGATAAAATTGACAAGGATGATATGAAAATTCCAGTGTTTCGTGCAACATCACCAAGAAATTCAGAGTTATTGGATTTCAAGTGTGAGCACGGTTATGTCCCATGAAATTAAAAATGAAATTTCTAAAGCTTCGTTTGTCTCCGCCGTACTGGATGAAACCCTTGATGTAAGCAGCAAAGGACAACTGTCAGCTGTTTTTCATCAAGTGTCTGTAAATTGACTGATTTTCTCTTTCCTATTATATATTTTTTATAGATCTTTGTTTTCCATTTTATAAATTATGCCAATTCAACTGGGTTCGAAATGATTTGAATTGGACAATTTTGAAAATCATTGGGTTTGATAGTATTATTATTAAAGTACGAGGACACACATTTATATTTTGCTAGGTCGTGAACTTACGTCAACGTTTTCTAACTTTCAACCAGTATACTACATGAAGTACGTGAGCCATTATTACATTTACTAGACCAGTTTTTATTTTAAATATACAAATTATCTGTGCGCTCTAATTGATCAAACTGACTGAAATGGTATTGGTGAATGGGAAATATTAAACTTATAATCAAAATTTTAAATTATTGTCTCATTTCTCGAGTTACATACCCTAAGCCAAAACTCAGGCTACGCCACTCCATTTATGTACATTTTGAAAAATCAAAAAATACCCCCAAATGAACTTTACGTCATATTAAAGAGTGCAATTAGCACTACCATTTTCAAAAGTTTGAAGGAAAAATTTGGAACCATTTACGAGAAAACGGCGTTTGAGCGTTTCTGAAAATGCGGAATTTTGAGCTAGTTTTCACAGAAAACGGTTGAGTTTTCGAGAAACTTTACTTGACATTATTTTAGGCACACATCCTCATTAATATAATAATGTCAACAAATCGTGCTAATGTAAATATTAATCACGAGAGAGGCAAGTCAAAATATTACATTTTTGCAATTAAAAGAAACAAAAGTATAGAGCAATACGGCGTTTAAGTCTAACAGAGTTCATATAACACTATCCCTACCAAAAGTTTAAAGAAAAAAGTTGGAGCCGATTTTGAGAAAAACTTGTTTTTGAATTTTTTTTAATTGCACATATTGCATGCGAAAACTACTAAATTTTTCAAAAAAAATATACGTACTTTAAAGAAAGAACTCAGTAGGAAGAACAAATTCTATTTGAAGGAAAATTCTCTATCTGCAATTTTGTAGTTGGAGGAAGACTCCGAATAAAATTCATATTTTCGCAATTTTCGAAAATTCAAAGTTATTTGCGAAATCGGACCTGTACCACCTTAATAAAAGTATTTTGCTCTATTCTTGTAGGACGTTCAAAGAAAAAAATTGCAGCCGATTTTGAGAAAAGTCTGAAAATGTGCAGGGGACTTCATGTAAAGTATCCCCAAAACTAAAATATTTGTTTCAAATTCAAGACGCCACGAGATCAGCCAGATCGATTGGGAAGTATCAATTTTGGAGAAAATCGGCTGAACGGTTTAGTTGCTAGCGTTGTTCACAAACGGACGGACTGACAGACGTTTTGCTTTCAGTGCTGGGTTTTCAGTATGAAGGACTCACAAAACAGGGATTCTTGCTACACCACGTGTTAGGAGATTTTCTTTTTAATTTAGCAATTGGATTTATCCACTTTTTCGTCCCCATGGCCCGGTAATAAGAGTTTGTTATTTTTGCCGAAAATCCACCGTTTTTGCGCGCAGCATTACACAACTTTCCCTACTATACAAACGTACGTATAGCAAACGTAAAAGTAAACATTACATTTGTGTAATTTTTAAAACAAAAAATACTCCAAAATGAACTTTGTCACATTAAAGAGTGCAATTAGCATTATCCGTTCGAAAAGTTTGAAAAAAATTGAAGTCTTTTTGGAAAAACGGCTTATAAGCGTTTCTGAAGATGCGGAGTTTTGAGCAAGCTTTCACAGAAAACGATTGAGTTTTCGAGAAACTTTATCCGACATTATTAAAGGCACATGTACTCATAAATGTAATAATGTGAAGTAATTGCCGCTAATGTAAATATCAACGACATAAGAGACAAGTCAAAAAGATCATTTGTATAATTTTTGAAAAAACAAAAGATTAGAGCAACATGACGCAATTATGTCATTTCGTAGAGTACATTAGGCACTATCCCAACAAAAAGTTTAAAGAAATACTTGAAGCCGTTTTTGAGAAAATCTGTTTTTTGTAATTTTTTAAAATTGCACATATTGTACTCAATATTGCGCGAAAACTACTAAAATTTTCAAAGGAATATACATGATCTTAAAGAAAGAACTCGACTATGGAAAACAAATTTTATATGATAGAAAAATCTCTATTTTCAATTTTGTAGTTGGAGGAATATGCCGAAAAAATTCAAACTTTTGCAATTTTCGAAAATTCAGAGTTAACCGTGAAAATCGGGCCTAAGCCACCCTCCTTGCTGTTCTTTAATATTTTAAAATCAATATTTCCGTTCTACCATTTGGAAACCGAAAAATTAAGAAAATGCCAAAAAATGAACTTTGAGCGGTGATAGATGGCAGCTGGCACGAGTATGTGGCAATTCCGAATAGCTAACCCAGACCGAAGGAAATAGAAAACTAATACAGGAAAGTCTGTGCCATTCTGTAGCACCACTAGTTACTTTATCGTCTAAGAAGAAACGTCTTAAGAAGAGAAAGTTACGTAATGCTGCGCGAAAAACTGTGAATTTTCGACAGAAATCCAGTTGCTAAATTTAGCAAAAAAATCCTCTAACACGTGGTGTAGCAATAATCCATGTTTTATGGCTCCTTGATAACGACAAATCGATTGATAGCAAAACGTCTTACCGTCTGCCTGTCTATGAACAACGCAAGCAACTCAACCGTTCAACCAGTTTTCTCCAAAATTGATATTCCTCAATCGTTCTGGCTGATGTCGCGGTCCCCGGAAATTGAAACGGGTATTTTAATTTTCGGGGGTATTTTACATGAAGCCCCTGGGACATTTTCAATTCTTTTCAAAAAATGACGCCAACAATTTTGATTAAACTTTGATGTTAGTCTGAAGGACATTCAAGAGAGTAGTGGCTCATCTTTAAAAGCTCTAATTTTTCGAAAATTGGAAAAATCAAAATTTTTTCGGCGTTTTCCTACCACTACAGTTATGAAGACAACATTTTTACTTACCAACTTTTTTCTTGTTATGGAAAGTTATGCATTGTTGCGGAAAATCGATTTCGAGATTTTAAAGGAAATACACGTTTTGGGGTACCCTGCTCTGTCCGTCTGTGAACAGCCATAAGTGCGAATATTCTAGGGCCTAAACCATAGATGCGATTTATTCCAAAATGGATATTCCCCGGTCAATCTGCGTCCATTCGAGGCACCGCGATTTTGAAAAAACTTTCTTCAATGTTTGTACTTTACATGAAGACCCTCGGACATTCTCGAAATTTTCTCAAAAACGGCTCCAAATTATTTCTTTAGATTTCTAGTAAGGATAAAATAAAATACACTTATAAAGGTGGAATAGGTCCAGTTTTCACGGTTAACTCTGAATTTTCGAAAATTTCAAAAGTTAATTTTTTTTGGCGACTTCCTACAAGTAAAAGATTGAAGATAGAGATTTTTCATTAAAAAAAAATTTTGAAGTGAGTTCAATCATTAAGGTCATGTACATTTTTTTGAAAATTGTAGTAATTTTCGTGCAATATTTGCAATTTAAAAATATTATAAAAACAAGATTTTCTCAAAAACGACTCCAAATTTTTTCTTTAAACTTTTGGTAGGGATAGTGCTAAATGTACTTTATGAAATAACATAAACGCCATATTGTTCTGTTCTTATTGTTTTGTTTTTTCAAAAATTATAAATATGTACTTTTTTACTTTCTTCCACGTCGGTAATATTTAGATTAATGGTGATTTGTTAACATTATTATATTTACGAGTACATTTTCTTTAAATAATGTCAAGTAAAGTTTATCGAGAACTCAATCGTTTTCTGTAAAAATTAGCTCAAAATTCCGCATTCTCAGAAACGCTCAAACGCAGTTTTCTCATAAATTACTCCAAATTTTTTCTTCAAACTTTTGGAACTGTTAGCGCTAATTGCACACTTTTATATGACCTGAAGTTCAATTTGGGGTATTTTTTTGTTTTTGCAAAAATTACACAAATGTATTTTTTTAAAAAGATCTCTCACACATTTAATATGCACATTAACAGCAGTTTGTAAACACTACTGAATTTGTGAGCGTAAGTGTTTCAAATGAAGTTTTTCGAAAACTCAAAAGTTTTCTGTTTCCAAATTTTTCAAAGAAAATTGCCATTTAGGACGAGGTTTTACTGTTCTTTAATATTTTAAAATTAACATTTCCGTTCTAGCATTAGGAAACCGAAAAATTAAGAAAATGTCAAAAAATTTATTTGGGCGGCGATAGATGGCAGCTGGCACGAGTATGTGGCAATTCCGATAAGCTAGCGGAGACCGAAGGAAATAGAAAACTAATACGGGAAAGTCTGTGACATTCTGTAGCACTACTAGTTTCTTAGTGAAATGTATTAATCAAAAATACATCAAGTCATGTGACTGAAATGAACTGACTTATCTTAAGAAACTATATCTTAAGAACTATATCTTAAGAAACGAATAACATATTACTACCATTTATTAATTAAATTTATTTATGTAACAACATTAATCATTAATAAATAGCTCTTCCTAATTCGAGAACAAAAAATAAATTAATAATTTTTAATAAACCCTGATACAAAAGGTACAATTATTCTTCTACCTTCAAATAAACATTTCAACTCTTTCACATAATCCAAACAATAGCTAACTAAAAGCTCATACTCCTCTGATTCAAAACAATACATTTAATTTATTGACTGAATTATGACTGAAATATTTAATTTAGTGATGAATTTTATGAAAATATGAGTATTTTTTTAGGAATTTGGCGGCAACAATTGTCAACTGCTCCCAATTTACTGCGCTTCCTGAATGTAAAATGAATAATGCTGCTAAGCAGTTGGATGCAACGTAAGTTAGAGTTTAAATATTATTTCATATTTCTTTCTTCGTTTCTTCTTCGAGCATTGTTTCACGTTTTAAAATTAATCTTTTAGAGATTATTTAAAATCTATTTTAAATTGCGTCCTCTAATTGAGTTAAATGTGAAAAAGAATAGATGATTTCGTTTTGCTTCATCAGGTGTGAGAATAAAAATTAATGTATGTAAAAACCGAGATTTTTATGTATATAAAAATATTATATTTAATTTTTATGTTTACTTTCCCATATACGTACGTATATACGGAGTACTATACGTAGTATAGGGAAAGTTACGTAATACTGCGCGAAAAAATGGCAAATTTTCAGCAGAAAAATATTCGTCGCCGAGCTATGATAAGGGAAAAGTGAATAAATCCAGTTACTAAATTAAGAAAAAAAATCCCTAAGACGTGGTGTAGCCGGAATCCCTATCTTGCAGGTCCTTGATACCGAACAACCAATTGAAAGCAAAACTTCCGTCCGTCTGTCTGTCTGTCCGTCTGTCCGTCCGTACGGTGTATGTGAACAACATTGGCGCCTACGCTATGCGTACGATATTTGGAAATTGAAGAAACTCCTGTCCATCTAGAATGAGTCGAAACCCTGAGATTTTGAAAAACATTCATTAGTTTTTGGGGGTACTTTACATGAAGACCCCGGACATTTTCAAAATGTTCTCAAAAACGGTTCCAAATTTTTTCTTTAAATTTCGTATAAGAATTGAGTAAAATACACTTATTAAGGTGGAATAGGTCGAATTTTGACGGTTAACTCTGAATTTTCGAAAATTGCAAAAGTTTGAATTTTTTCGGGCTCTTCCTCCTACTAAAAAATTGAAGATAGAGATTTTTCCTCCAAATAAATTGTTCTCGAAAGTGAATTCTTTCATTAAGGTCCTGTACATTTTTTGAAAAATTTTAGTAGTTTTCGCACAGTATTGCATGCTATAGGGCCTATATGTATTTAAAAAAATACAAAAACAAGATTTCCTCAAAAAGGCTCCAAATTTTTTCTTTAAACTTTTGGTAGGGATAGTGCCTAAAGTACTCTATGATATGACATAAACGCCATATTGCTACATTCTTTTCTTCTTTCAAAAATTGCAAAAATATATTTTTTTGACTTGCCTCTCAAATCGTTGAAATTTACATTAGCGGCTATTTGTTGACATTGTTACGTTAATGAGTAGATGTGCTTTAAATTATGTCAAGTAATATTATAACGCGGAAACGCCAGTTTCTGACAAATGGCTCCAAATTGTTTCATGTAAGTTTTCGAACGGATAATGCTAAGTGCACTCTGTAATATGCTGTGAAGTTCATTTTGGAGTATTTTTTGTTTTTTCAAAAATTACACAAATGTTTTTTTTAAGATCTCTTACATCTTTAATATGCACATTACAAGCAATTTGTAAACATTATTATATTTTTGAGTGTAAGTGTTTCCAATTACTTCAAATTCAGTGTTTTGCAAACTCAAAAAAATTCTATAAAAAGAGCTTCAAATTTCGCAATTTTAGTAGCACTTAAATGCAATTTTCTTAAAAACGACTCCATTTTTTAAAATTTCTATTTATAACGAGGTTTTACTGTTCTTTAATATTTTAAAATTAATTTTTCCGTTCTACCATTAGGAAATAGACAAATTAATAAAATGTTTGGGCGGCGATAAATTGCAGCTGGCGCACGAGTATGTGGCAGCTAGCGCAGAGCGAAGGAAATAGAAAACTAATACGGGAAAGTCTTTGCTATTCTAACACCACTAATTTCTATCTATTTTCATTTTCTTGCTAGCGGAATCAACATTGGTAATTGGCAAAATGTTTATCCCATACGAATTAGCGGTCATTATTGTTTGTAACCTATTGTTGTAACGCCGCACTGATAACAGCCATAATGACTTCTGCCATTTCTTTCGCGTGAATATATATTACTGTACTGCTTCGGCAGTACATATACTAAAATTGGAAGGATACAGAGAAGATTAGCTTGGCACCTGCGCAAGGATGACGTGAAGCGTTCCACATTTTTATCTGATCATCGCATCGTAGTTTTCTCACTCGGCACAACCCCAGAAGAAATTCGACCCGCTCAACCTTATCATTTATGTAATGTAAACTGGCCATATTATCAGATGCTAGTTACACATCTTTTACCTCCACTGCCATTACTCCGAACTATGCAGGAAATCGACAGCGCCATTGATTCACTTACTCATACCATAGACTAAGGACATAGCATAGACTTTACTCTATGCTCATACCATTTTAGATGCCTTGGACATAACGGCTCCCACAACCCATCAATACACGCCGCTTCCACCAATACCTCCAGTAGTAAAAATTCTGATAGGTTACAAACGTTATATTCGAAATCACTGGTTGAGACATCGATCTCCTTTCCTAAAATCTTATTTAAATCTCCTAACTAAAATTGTGAGACAACTTTCGGCATTCGTTCACGCGCAAAAGATTCATTTCCAAACTCAAACGGCAAACCCATCTGATCATACACTATGGAACATTAGGCGACGTCTTCTGCGCAAACCTACCAAACTATCCACCTGTTCGAACAAGTTACCATATGTATATTTTATTTTATTCCTTATTATATTCATTGAAGCACCTCGCACCTCGCAGTCTCTATTCCAATATTTGTGTTGCAATTCAACGGAAGTACATGTCACAACACTGTTTCTCTCAACGCACCACAAGGCAACGCTGAAATTCTACGAACCGCGCCTCTTAACTGCCAGGCGACAGCTGGTTATATCCATTACGTAATATAAAAACGTTCTAAGACTTTATTGTCAAGTCATATTTGATGGCATAATTATTATAATCAAAATTCATGCCTGTCTCTTATGTTTTATCTTAAATTCCTTCTTATTTTACAATAATCACAAATATATAATTTTGTTACGTTATTTCTGATTGGGCAGCGCCAGTATGCGCGCCTCAAATTGCCAGGCACAGTCCGTTATATAATATAAAACATTTTAAGACTCCACTCTGTCATATTTGATGGCATAATTATTACAATCAAAATTCATGCCCGTTTTATATATTTTATCTTAAATTTCTTTTACCTTACAATAATTACAAGTAAATCATTTTGTTATCTTAATTCTCATTGGACAGCGCCATTTATGCGCGCCAAACATCGCTCTGCTCTGCGAGCGAATTCAGTATTCGAGTTAGTCGGCATGCAGTCGCCATGTGAAGCGTTTCACGCGACAGACTCCACGCTACTCAAATGCGTGTTCTTTATACTGTGAGACAATCATGTCTGTTTTGCTCTCTGCTCTGTGAGCGAGTTATTTTCAAGTTACTTATGTTGCGGACATCGACGTGCCGACATGTGAGGTGTTTCACGCGACAAAGCTCCACGCTAGTTAAATGCGTGTTCCTTATACTGTGAGAGAATCATGTCTGTTTTGCTCTCTGCTCTGTGAGCGAGTTATTTTCAAGTTACTTATGTTGCGGACATCGACGTGCCAACATGTGATGGTGTTTCACGCGACAAACACCACGCTAGTTAAATGCGTGTTCTTTATACTGTGAGACAATCATGTCTGTTTTGCTCTCTGCTCTGTGAGCGAGTTATTTTCAAGCTACTTATGTTGCGGACATCGACGTGCCAACATTGGTGCTCTGTTTTGCATCATAGGATAGCAGTGACCACTCCAACGGCCACCAGTCCTCCAGCTACTGGTGCCTTCTTTCAAGATTATACAATCTGTATTTGTTTTCTTTCTTTTCAGTGCATGCATTAAAGTGCTCTGCACAAATGCAGTCAAAGCATACCTTTCCATGCTTTCATGTAATGTAGTTGTAAGGCATTTAGGTTAATTATATCTTAATAAATTCATGTGTTGTGTTTCATTAAACGCATTTGGTGACATTCACAACCCAGGCAACCTTTCCTGCCTTGAGAAATCTAAATTGGAAGGTGGTCCTTCACGAGCTATTGCAGGTTTTGTTTGAAGAGAGGAATTCCATCACGGTCCATTGCTCACCTCCCTTCTTACACCACCCTTGTTACTCCAACTGGAGAAGCATCTTCTTCTTCCAATAAATGCGATATGTTGGGAAATTACTTTGCATCAACCTTTACTTCTCATCCTTCTCATAATTGGCAACACGATAATAGTATTCAAGAAGTAATCGCAAGACCAGAAATAACAGTTCCTGTATGCCCTAAATTTATTTCACCAGCCGAAATTATTAAATATATTTCACTAGTAACCCCTTAATTATCATAGGCCATGACCTAATATCAACATTTTTATTAAAACGCCTTCCTTTAAAAGTAACAGTACGTATTACAGCAATATTTAACGCCGCCTTGAGACAAACATAATTCCCTGATAAACGGAAACATGCTCACATTATTCCCTTTCTAAAGCCTGGGAAGGCACAAAATGATCCAACTAGCTATCGCCCGATTAGCCTGCTACCTACAATGGGAAAGCTATTTGAAAAATATATACTCCCTAGGCTAAATTCGTACCTCAGCTCAGTCAATGCCATACCACCTCTTCAGTTTGGATTCCAACCCCTTTTGTCTACATATCATCAAATCTTACGCCTAACAGAAGATATCATCGAAGGATTCCATGACCACAAGCATACCGCAGCAGTTTTTTCTAGATGTAGCAAAAGC
Source organism: Acheta domesticus (assembly GCA_031308135.1). Taxonomy (NCBI): domain Eukaryota; kingdom Metazoa; phylum Arthropoda; class Insecta; order Orthoptera; family Gryllidae; genus Acheta; species Acheta domesticus. The sequence goes on from JAHLJT010009436.1 coordinate 55,649,639, forward strand.
TTTCGAAACCATTTGACACCCAGGGTTAATTTTCAAATTACGCAGTTTAGGTACTCCGTTATATCTCTCACGCATCATTGAAAGATTTCTTAAAAAGCGAACTTTTTCTGTATGTCTCCCTGGAGCTCTCTCCGCACCTTTCACCATTAAAACAGGAGTACCCCAAGGCTCCACCCTCTTTCCCACTTCATTTAACGTTTTACACATCAGATATACCAATCACTGAAAATACTGCAATAGCACTATTTGCTGATGACACAGTACTTTATTCCTCTAACAGCAATCTCAAATCTGCCGTGAAAGACCTGCAACATCACCTCACTTTATTCTCCAGCTGGGCCAAAAAATGGCACTATTCAAATAAATCCAACTAAAAGCCAGGCAAAAATATTCACCCTCCGTAGAGCCAAACGCCACCCCCCCCCAAATGTCACATACCAAAATCAAAACATCACCTGACTTCCTCACAATAAAACTGTCAAATATCTTGGAGTTCTGTTCGACAAAAGACTTACATGGCGGTAAAATATTACTCACCGAATAGCTCTAGCGATTAGTAGAGTCCACCAATTATATCCAATTCTCAAAAAATCGTCCCCCCTACAATTACATGTGGCTACTCTCCTCTATAAAGCAATGATACGACCCATACTTTCCTATGCTTCCCCAGTCTGGGCTGCCGCTGCCAAAACAAACATCCACAAAATTCAAATTTATCAAAATAGATTCCTACGCACCATCACTAAAGCTCCCTGGTACATTCCAAATTCGCAGTTATATATTGAACTTGGCATTACACCCATCCCCGTTCACTTCTCCCTCTTAGCCGCAAAATTCTATCCCAAAATATTAAAGATCCCTTCCGCCATTCACTTTCATCGCATCGTGGATCGTTTGTATTAGCGTAAATTCGCGTACTTTTCGCGCAATTTTGCTTGAAAATACGGGCGAGAAAGTACTTGGAGTTTTAGCACGTTTTCGTTTGTAAAGATTCAAATTTGTTAGTTATTAATTTGTTATAAAAGTGGGTTTCCAACAATATATTTTTAGCTTATCTGAAAAATACAATTCTATTTTATTTCAATAACTTTAAAGTTTTTGTCAAATGAAGTCAATTTCTCGGATTATTTTTATTTCTCTCACCTTTGCCTTCAGAATGCGTTATTTTTCTACTTCTCTACTGTTCTGAAGAATGTCCTTATTAATTCAAAAACAAAAGTAATACAAAAAACTATGATAATATATATATATTTTTTAAAATAAAACTTTTGGACTACACTCCTAGTCGCTGCGCCTAATCGTTTTCACTCCGTGGGGCACTTCTATAATGAAAGGTTAATGGCTTATTTTTTAACTTACATTTGTATAATTTTTTAGAAATTAAATAAATACATCAAAGGTACGTTTATGTCAAGTTTTAGCCAGGTCGACGGGAGGATAGGGAGTTTTTGCCACCTCGAACTAGCACTATCGAGCACTATCGATCTTCTGCTCATGCGCAGTTCAAGTTTCGTATTACTTTTGTGCATCTGCGCATGCGCAGAAGGTCGACTAGTGCTTTACGTTCGAGGTGGCAAAAACTCCCTTCTATTCATTTTGAAAACTATCCTACGATGGTGTGGGCGATAGTGTTGTTGACAGGCTGTCAAACAGAATGACGGACGGAAGTTTGACAAAACGTTTTCGATATTAGGAAAGCTCAAAACGTTTATTCATGATGGAAAGAAACTTGTATTCATGACAGGGGCTGATCTAGCCGATTAGTTTGGAGGGGGCCATTATAGATGTTTGTTAAATAATACACATTTGTTATTATATTGTATATTATTTTTGAGGTGTATACAGGGAATTCCCACCGTGGCCCATCCCCATAACTTCTAAATGGTTCCCAGTATCGAAATGCAGTTTTCTCTCAACAATGCGGAATCATGGGGCAAGTAATATGTCGTAGAGGTATTGCCGGAAATATTTTTAGTTTTCGAAAAAATTAATCTTTGATTTTTTTAATTGGAACCATGTATTTTCTCACTAGCAATTGATAGATCATGAATAGACGAATGCAACGATGTAACATATGTTAATGTTTTGATAGCATTTTGAGTACAAAAGTATACTTTCTGACATGTGATTTTAAATTAAATGTACGAGATTTCGTATAACAACCTTTGCAACTATCGCCTTTGGGGAAGATCGCCTTGTCGGCGCCTAGCCTCTTTGCGGGGAGAGGGGAGAGGCCGCGTAGGACACTTTCCCCAAAAGCAACAGTTGCGATGGCTGCTACAGGAAAAATTGCACGTTTAATTTAAAACATCATGTCAGAAAGTATAATTTGATACAAAAAATACTAACAAAATATTAACTTACTTTGTATCATTGCAATTCTCTTTTTACGATCTATTGCTAGTGAGAAAAATATATGATTCCATTTAAAAATCAAAGATGATTAAATTTCTCGAAAACTAAAATATTTCAAACAATATCTCTACACCACATAACTTGTCCCGTGATTCCGTCTTGTTGGCCGAAAACTGCATTTCGATAGCGGGAACCCATTAGAAGTTATGTGGGTGGTCAATAGTTGGTGGGGCTCTTGTAATATGATTATGTATGTGTGTACATGGCGCAACGGCCTGCGTGCGGGCTCGGGTCTACCAGCCATGTCCCTGCCTCGCGGCCTCGTGTGTTCAAGGGGGTTCGTGTGGTTAGCACGAAGACATCCCCACGCCGTGAATCTGGTCTTCTCAACCTGAGAAGTGAGTTTTCTCATTGTCACACAGCAACACTGGGACATTGCAAGGAAAACGCACACTATACCTTTGTCCCAGGGAATCAAACCTGGGGTCGCGTCATGGGAAAGCGAGCACGCCAACCAATGAGCCACGCCGTCTGAGCCTACATGATACTGTACAATATTTTTTAAAAAATAATTACATAATTCTGACATAGATAAATATTTAAATCAATTTTGCCAAATAGAGAAGGTAACAAACGAAAACTCCAGACCTTGGGGGGGGGGGTAATGGCCCCCATGCCCCTCCCCAGGATCCGCCATTCATTCATGGTATTTCTACTATGCGTGTATTTCCCGTTGAAGTATCGAAATCTATTTTGCACAGCATTACATAACTTTCTCTATAGAACGTATCGTGGTGGGAAGGTATCTTTCCACCATTGTACGTATATTTGTACCATGTACACACGTACCTTCGAATACACGTACATGTACACACGTACCTTCGAATACGTATACGAGAAAGTAAAATTGGTATTCCCACCCAGAAATATATGTATTTATCAGCACTGCCGCTGAGCTATAAGAAACAATTTTAACGATCAAGAATTAAGTTTAAATGTGGCGGAATCTGCGCAAAACAAAACTTTTCGTTACAAAAATAACTGAACATATGTCACTATCCACGTAAACAGAGTACACATGGTGTATTTATATGATTGTAAGCAATATTTGCCAACCCATAACTATAACTATGCAGCTCTACACTCAAACATATTGGCATAGCAGCTCTATAATACTTAAACATATTTAAACATAGTGGCACGCAAAGATCACAGGCTGGAAGGAGAGGGGACATTATCAGCTAATCGGGAGCTCCAGTACCAAAAATGTTAGTCGTAACAAAGATCTTGATTGGATGATTCTCCCTTCCCTGCCCAACCCATGATAATGAAGTGCCACTACGAGTAAATTAGAGTACACAACAGCCACGCTATGCGATTTTTCTAGGAAGGACTCTCAAGATAACTCAAATCCCATCTTCGCGATGGAATACGTCACGGCATTTCGCATCTTTCTCAGTCGTTCCGCTAGATTTCGCACGATCGCGACCGTATGAAGCAGTGCTTGCGATCATGCGACTTCTACCGGCAAGACCGAGAAAAGACGCGAAATGCCGTGACAAATTCCATCGCGAAGATGGGATTTGAGTTATCTTGAGAGTCCTTCCTAGAAAATCGCAGTATATAAGATCGCTAAAACAAGTATGCCAACAATAAGAAAAATCCCTATACTGCGATTTTTCTAGGAAGAGCTCTCAAGATCACTCATATCCTATCTTCGCGATGGAATATGTCACGGCATTTCGCGTCTTTTCTCGGTCTTGCCGGTAGAAGTCGCATGATCGCAAGCACTGCTTCATACGGTCGCGATTGTGCGAAATCTAGCGGAGCGACTGTGAATGATACGAAATGCCGTGACATATTCCATCGCGAAGATGGGATTTGAGTGATCTTGAGAGCTCTTCCTACAAAAATCGCAGTATAAATAAAATGTGAATGCGTGCGATGCGTGCGCACATACGACGAAGTTTTCGAAAGGCTGCTTATTAGTATTCCCAAACTTGACTACAATAGTGGAAAGGATACGAGTAATTTGTTACCCTAAGCTTTTTTGTCGTGTGAAGTTTTCACAAATTCAAATGTGCATTGAGGTGTATTCTTGAAGATTAGAGAAGTAGGGAATACGACTATCGTGTGTATAACTGTTATTGTTATTATTGTTGTTGCCCTTCTTACGAGATATTGGAGGTAAGTTAAGGGTAATAAAGTATCCCGTGCACAAAATTCACTTCTCCCCATAGCTCGTCATACGCAGTTTTTAACTGTTTTTTGACGTAAATAAATAAAAAAAAAATATATACGTACGCATATTTTCGTTTTATAATTCAAATCCTCGGAACGTAGTTCATAAATAAATAGGTTGGTGTGGTCATGAACGACGTACCTAAGTATATAAGATTGCTTCGTGAAAGGCACTACCAGTTTTAAAGAACTTCATGATCAAGGTTATGCACAGTATCTGGGGGCAAAAATTGCATGATAAATTTGTCGATGATGTTCTCAGTTTAGACAAGTGTTTCATGCAATATTGGTGCATTGTAAGTGAAGCTAAATAGCTGTGTTTTATAAATAAATATTGAATAAATATGTGATTTGCTTTTACAGTTAAGGGCAACATTACCCCATATATCCAAAGAGCTCTGTAGCATTAATGTATCCTTACTATGGTTAAATCAAAATTGCAGATGCCATAATGAGAATAAACCTAGGAATGTTCAGTGTTTCCATTTTATCTATTGTCTAAAAATCTTTATATATAATTTGAGTTAGAGATCCTTTCTTCAGTGGTTATAAATTCTGCCTAACTTCAATAAACTTATATTTGAATAAGTTATTTGAATTTAATGTTTAAAATATATATAAAACTATTACAATAACAAAAAAAATGTACATAATATTGCCTAAATTTCTATGTTTTACCCAAATGTACAGTAATTATAACTAGTCAGATTTTAATTTATTTATCACTCTAACTTAATTTTCTGTATTCCGATTGATATAAGTAACCTTCAGTTATACATTGTGTTTTAGAAATAGTCTTTCAGTCTGCTGCTGATATCTGTCAACAATTTGATTGCTGTTTCAGTTCTTGCATACCTCTCAACATGAGTGACAATTCCCTTGTGTTGCCTGAAATGCAGTTGCCTGATTCAGTGCTTATTGAAAATGAGCAAGAAGAGAATGTTCCTAACTCCTTTAATTTAGAAATAGTTGTTAATTCTTCTAACTCATCTCAGGAGCCAGAAAACAATCAATGTGATAGAACTGATGACATTGCTTCAAATCAAATTTCAGAGCCTGGTCAGAAACTCACTTTATTTTGTGTAGAGTGTAAAACTGCTTACAAAACAGCTGTTAGTTTTGAGGTCCATCAGCAGTGGCACAAAGTTGCACGGCCATATAAATGTGTAAAGTGTGAAGCAATGTTTCAACGTGCCGATGCTCTCCAGGCACATTTACGATGGCATGGCCGCCACTTTGTGTGTGGTATTTGCAAGATGACATTCAAGAGTGTTGGGAGTCTCAAACTGCATAGGAAAAAACATATGAAACGTCTTTACAAATGTTCAACATGTGGTGATAAATTTGTTAAAGAAATTGAACTGCAGAACCATGAACGCAAACATACTGATTATCCATATGAATGTGATGTGTGTGATGCATTATACATGGTAAGATACTACCTCAAAATTCATATGCGAAAACATACTTCTAGGAGACCATGGAAGTGTTGGGAATGTAAGGCTCTCTTTGTTGAAAGAACAAGCTTAGATGTTCATAAAGAGGATGTACATCCTGAATCATTCTCTCTCTCATCTGATTGATCTGAAACTCAAATAAAATTATGACTCATATGTTACACAACTAGCAATAATATGATATGTAAGATTAAAAATAAAGATAAATGCCTGATTTCTTTTTAAGTTAACTTAGCTAGGTAATCTGGATTAAGGTTAGATAGACCTTTTGGATATAGAGTACTGAGTTTCATACAGTGATTTTTTTTCTTTGTTTTGCTCCTTATTATTAATTTATTATAAATGTTAACTTGGTGCTAGAAGAGTATTTTCACTTTTAACTCTACCCAATTAATAATTATTATTAATTGGGTAAAGTTTTAATGTTAACTTTAGATACTGATGATATTAGTTGTAAAAATCAAATAGTAGCTTATTCAAAAGTGTGAATGATTTTGTCTATGTGCATTGTATTCATTTTTTAATTTGAAGATCCTTTGTTTCATAGTTGCTAAGGTAGTACATTCAATTGCTAAGTTATCCGTTTCTCTTCCAGTTCTTTGCTTATCTAGTTTGCATCTATGTATTATCGCTAATAGTTTTTCCTACAGTAGTTTTAGTAATATTCAACTCCAAGAACTTAAAGCTACAAGTTTTATTATGGAACATTTGTCATTAAGTATGTTCTTGTCAACGTTATGACTTCTATGCCTTCTTACTTCTGGCAATTACTATTGATGTTAATGAGATTTTATATTGTATTTTATTTTGTCAACATTAAACTTGTTTCATACAGTTCATCATTTTTCCCTAATTGAAACTTTATGATACGTTGCAACAAATTTCCAACCTGTTCATTTTGCAGACATTAATGATCAACATCGTCAACAATAACGCATCTGAGGCCTGGTGACAATAGAATCCAGTCATCAGTTAAGTCTCTCCACCTTCTTCTGGTAGGCATATTTTGTAGTCTCATTTGCTTTTCTATGATCTTTTGTTGTGTTTTATTGTTTAAGGGGTTTGTAACAAGTTGCTAATATATGGAACATTATCTCTGTTGAATCAATTTTACATTCATCCAATCCTTTGATAACTCAATTGTCACGTCCATGTAGTATCTTTTGAATACCACCATAACTGTTTAAAAGTTTGTAGTCATTTCTCTTTATCATGTACATCTCTAAGTTCTTATGTGAGAAAACTGAACATTCATTGGAATGTGTGTCTATCTGTGACTTCTTTGCAAACATTGGAAACATATAACCAAAATGGAATGGTTCACCTGCTCCAAAACATATGTTACAATGGGAAACTTTTCCAATAAAAGGCCCCCCCCCCCCTTTTTTTTTAATCAAGATTTTAAGCTTATTGTTTTGAAATTCCAAGTAGTTTTGAAATTTTTTTATAGTACTTCAGAATTTGCAAATATTCCCTGATTGTCGGTAAAAAAATAACATATTTTGTCTTACTATGATCTATGTTCTACTTTGCGATCTTTTGATATCATTAGAATCACAATTAGATTCATCATTTGATTAATTATGTAATTTCACAATTAATCATAATAAAGATATATGAAGGGTTGGAGAAATAATGGGGATTAGTGCACTTTTTATAATTTTTCAGGAGAGCAATATGAAGCATATGAAACCCAGCAACATTCTTATGAATATTGTAAATTAAAGGTGTTTCAGTTGGAACTATTGGAAAATCTTTATATAAAAATACAAAATAAATTAGCATAAGTGTTAATGATTTCAGTTAAAAGTTTTAATTTAAATGCGAACCTGAGTACAAACATTTTTTTGTAATTAAGGGCATTAGCCCTGTGGACTTCCTTCACTTATTTATCACACTGTACAGACAAACATACTAATGTAAAGAGTCCCACAATAGCATTTTTTTTCTTTCCAAAATCGTGAGAATAAAAATACTCTTGTGTAAACAATCCCACTGTAACATCTATTTTTCCTTGCAAATCATTGAGAATTGTTTTATTTTCCTTTCAAATCATGTGTACTTTTATTAATATTTCACTTGAATACATCAAAACAAAACTAATCATATCAACAATTTCTGATAGTCTGGTTTTCCAAAGTGTTTTGCACTTAACTTTCGAGATTTTGAAAACATCCTGTACCAGTGGCAGGATGGGGGGGGGGCAAGACCCCCAATGTTAAGATGAAATATATATATATATATATATATATATATATATATATATATAATAGACATTTCCTTTTGCCAATGTTCAAAGGGGAGCCCTGGATAAGGTGGTAAAAAGTTCCTCTAAACCGAAATAACCTATGAGTTGTTGCACTATAACTAACATAAAAATAATATTTTTGAAAGGTTTCTTAACCTTTGCCCCACCACCCACACGCCTCCACAGCCAAAAACATTGTTAATTTTAATTGTTTTTCATCTATGAACACTATTTTATCTGCTTGAAAAAAATTGGAAAAAAGGATAATTTATACTATCAAAAAAACATTTTTTGATATTTTCTCAGCGCCAAATTCAAATGCGAAAAAATATTTAAAAAAATAACAAAAAATAATTTTTACTATCTTCGAACCCTGGAACAGGCTCGAAAAAAATCTCAAAAGTTCCTCTCAAAACACAAATTGTAAATTTATTTAAGATTTTTTCGACTCCTGGGCTGCAGTTAAAAAAATAACAACCATTTCTACCGTTTTGCCGCCTTTCACTCACCTTGACTTTAAATATACATTGAAAATGACTGTAACAGTTGTGCATTTATTTTGCTGTTTAATATATACTTGATTAAAATTGTCTTCGCCATTAAAATTCCCACTAGGACACTGGTTTTGAGACGAATCTGGCACGTGTCAAAAATTTCAAAATTCCACAGGTGGGTCTCTAATTTTGACTAATTTAATGTCAAAAGAAAAAATTGGGCAGAAAATGCCAATATTTTTCAAACTTTCTAATAAAATTAGATTCTGGAGGCAAAATTTATTTTAAAAATTTCATTTAGTTTAAGAAAATTCCATAATTTGCCACATTCTGAGGATAATTGTTATTCCGAAATTCGAATTTTGCAGAGTTCAAAAATCATTGTAATTTTGACTCGCTCTAGATCCTAAAACTATTTGATCCACAACAATGAGATTTACGCTGCTGGTTACACAGGCACATAAAATTAAAACTAGTGGTGCTACAGAATGGCACAGACTCCCGAATTGGTGTTCTATTTCCTTTGGTCTCTGCTAGCTATTCGGACTTGTCACATAATCTTGTCAGCTGCCATCTATCGCCGCCTAAACTTTATTTTTTTTTTTAAAAAAATACTTTATTTTTCGGTTAATAGTTCGCGGGACGGAAATATTATTTTAAGAATATTAAAGTACAGTAAAATCTCGTCCTAAATGGCAATTTTCTTTCAAGAATTTGGAGCCGTTTTTAACAAACTGACTTTTAAGCGCTACTGTAAATGCGAAATTTGAAATACTTTAATTCACAAATACAAAAGTATTTACAAATTGCTGGAAATGTGCGGTAAAAACGGTTTTGAGAGATATTTCAAAATAATTACATTAACAAACTAGTGCTACAACAGCACATGCTTTCCCGTATTGTTGGAAGTAGTTACGTAGAATTGAAATATTGCACTTTCTGCCCTATACCATCTTAGCTATTATTTGAAAACGTCCAATTCAACCAAGAAGCGATCAACCACGGTTTAAGATATATATAGACACACACACACAATGCTGGATACTCACATTGATATGGAATGTCGCAGCTGCCCGCGACCGTTCATCCTTCTCTATCAATTCCCTGCGTAGGGCGAGGCACCGGTACCAGGAAATCGCCGTCGCGCAGCTTGTCATTCTCAGTAAGGGAGAGATAAGAGCTGTCTCACGCCTGTGGAGGTTAGGCGAAAAACATCCCTTTCTTACAACTGAGTTGAAAAAACTCCGGGAAATTCATTACTTAATGATTAGTGTTAAATAGATGGCTTAATATTACAAATTGAGTTTTTCTATAAAAATGGTATATTGAAGAATAAAATATAAAAAAAACTAAATGAAAATTGTGACTGAAATATCAGTAGCAAATCAAGTCCAACTCCTGGTGAAACATTGTTTATCCTTTAAATACTAAAGGGGCTTCAATTGTTGTTTTGCTCGAAAGACATAGATGCCGCGCCTGCCGCCGCGTCACTCACGCACCCTTGACTAGTAGAGGTCTGCATTCTCCGCGATTTTTACCGACCAGCGCTCGCTCGTCTCTCTTCTCTCGAGACCCTTCGCAGACCGCTCGACTGCCCTTCGCAGCCGGTTGCGGACTCCCGGGAGCCGGCGCCCGACCGAGACTCGGCCTCCAACCGACGAGACTCGACAACCGGCGGACCCCGTTCAGGCGAACTGCGCCACGTAACAATCGGCCGACACGTCGGAGTAAATATCTAATGGCACGTTTCAGGAAAAGGAAGGAGTATTGAATGGTTTTTTAAATAAATGACCAATAATTTCGTTTTTTCAAAATTTAAAATATAGAGGAATTTTAATATTAATTTTCAAATAATAAATTTTAATAAAATAATTTTAATAAATTGTAATAAATAATTTTAATTGTAATAAATAATTTTAATAAATTGTATAAAAAAAGAATAAAAAGCTTTAAAAATCGACTCCTCGGACGCACGGGAGAACCTCAAGTGGATCTATTGCAGTTCTGCCTGTGACTTCAAAGAAAAGGCACTCAAAAGTTTTAGAGATAAATTCCGTTCCTTGTAATGACTAGGTATCGGATGCTTCGGAAATTGCCTATTTTATTCTAATGAACATAAAATTATTAGTTTTCCTTCATTTTATATGGTGCAATATGGAGCAAATACAAATGCTCTGCTAAATTTAGATGCAAGTGCTATGAAATATATTAGTACCTTTCCCTTCCAATTTTGTATTTTTGCCGTCTTTTTCCAAATATTTTTGTTGTTGGTGTTGTTGTAATTTTCAGGCATCTGAAACGCAGGTCTTGGTTTCTTAACCCGGCAGTAGGCGTGCGGGGTGCCTCAGTCACCTCAGCATTATTTTGAGCTCATTGTACTTTTAGTTTTATTTATAATCTTGCGAGCTTCTCAGTATCTTTCGAGGAAAACTTTGTGCACATATCTCGACCCTTCTCTTTCAACTGCTTCCTGTCCTTTCCTGGAAATTTCGTCGCAACGGCGATGGCGCGCTGCGTGGGAGCCACCGAGTCACCTCGCACAACCTTTGTTATCGCTTCCTGCCACGCTGTTCTCAGTAGTTCACCCATAGGAAGGGTGTCTCGTGGAGCTTCAATACTACTCCACAGAAGTCAATGATTCACAAATTCAGCTTTTACGATTTTTTAATTACAATTAATCGCTTATCTTGTATTGAAACGAAAAATAATGGAATAATTGAAAAACATTGTACTCGTACATATAAAACTTTATATGCATCATTTCATGTATACATACTTTTGACGAATTTTAAATAATGTTAAACGTGTGTATATAATAGTAAATAATGTATTTTGAATTATTGAGTTGAATAGGCTGATGTGCCGTGACCGCTGTTGTTTGGCCGCCGACTGAGTCGACAAATACAAAGGCCATGTCGGCTTACATAAACTATTTCACAATAAATTACTACGTCCAATGACAAGACGTTTTGATGCAAGGAAAATAGTACCCACCTCATTTTTGTTTAGCATATGCTTTTTTCGTATACTCGTGAAATTATGACCAAATATTCATTGTATTTAATAAATATGCCTTATATTCGGGTTTGTAAGAAACTTCAATGACATTACAATTGGTACGCAACGAATTATCTTCCCTCAAGCACTATAAATATAGAAAAACAATAAAAATTGATTTTCACAGTCTTTGTTTGCCTTAATTCTTTCAAAAAATGTATTGTTTGTCTCTATAAAATTATTTCCAGTCAATCGATAAATTGTTCCTTTTCAACAAATTAATCGTTTAATTGAAATTGTATTTTCTTTCGATTACAATGAATTGAAAGTGTTGCGATCACTACATGCGGCGACTTTATATCCCGTACATGCATTGAGGGGCGAAGCTACTGTGCAGTCCGGCGCTTGGCCGAGCGCTCGAGACGCTCGAGCGCTCGAGCGCCCGGGCGCTCGGCGACTCCCGCGTCTCGGCGGGAGCCGCAAGGCGGCCGGTCGAAATGTCCGTTAAACAGCTATCTCTTCCCCCCCAAGCAAGGTCCCCCACCCTTCGCCGAGCGTCGGCGCGGAGCCCGAGAGTCTCGAGCGGTTGTTTTCGCCTGATTGCAGAGCTCTATTGACTAGTCTCACGCAGACGCTGCCTGCACCTGCCGCCGCCGAAGGACGAAACCCATTGGATCGGCACCGCGCCGCCCCGCCCGGCACGGCGCGGCACGGCACAGACCTGACCGAAATCTTTTGCGTGGTTTACAGCTGGGGGTCTCCCACTGCTACCTGCCAGCTCCGCTCGGCACCGCACCGCTCGGCCCGGATTGCCTCTCCGAGAATAAAATCCGGTCGGGGCGGGCGGCTGGCGCGGAGTGTTGTCTTGGGCGCCCTGACGTGCTGGTCATTTGTGAAATTGGTGAACTTCATGAACTTTGTTAAAATGAGTTCTGACGAAATGTTAATAGAAGCAGTTAGAGAGTACCCATTTCTATATGATCCTAGTAATTCAGGGTATCATGATAACAGGAAGAAGGACAATGCGTGGCAACAAATTTCTGAAAACTTTCTAGAACTGCCATGTAAGAATTATTGCTTGATTATATTTTTGCATTTACTGTCTTTAATATTTAAGAAATAGTCCCACTTGATTATAGACAATTTATTTACATGGATTACATAAAGCAAAACATTTGGTTTTGCTGTAAATTGTCATTAGCATTTAAAACGAAATATTTATAGTTGTTATCGTTGCCAACAATATTGTTTGTTTGAATAGCAGCTTTCAACGGCTTAGCCATAACCATCAGCTTCTAGTAAAAGAAATAAAATAAACAATTAAAACATGAGTCAAAAACAAAACATTAGGATTCAAAGATTACTAATAATTTTAAAACCGAATTAACATTTTATGAAATAAAATAAAGAGGGTGTTAAATAATTTAATATTACAGTACTTTTGAATCAATGCAATAAAATGGAAGTGTTTCTCTGATACAAAATCTCACATGTTCAGTTCAAGTTCTTGCATAGATCTTCAAAACCTATTTTTGGTTTTGACTCATGTTTTAATTTTTTGTTTATATTTCTTGTACTAGATACTGATGATGATGGCTAAGTCATCGAAAGGTGCTATTTAAATAAATAATATTGTTGGTAATGTCAATATCTACAATTATTTAATATTTGCTAAAAAAATTGTTGCAATTTTTTTAACAAATTAATATACTTTTATATAATCCATGAAAGCAATCTGTCTTTAATGAAGAGGGTCTACTGCTTAAATAAGAACTGTTGCTGTACGACTATGTACTGAACGCGCTAATGGTCGAATGGTCGATGAGTGAGCTCGTGCTCACCATTGATTTCAATTGTTTCTATTACAAGTTATAATAACAATAGAGTCTTGAAATTCCATCTAGCTTCCTAGCAACGTATTGCGAGCACGACAGTGAAGTATTGCAAGCAATTCTGTCATTGTTGGTATAAGTTATAGCTGTATAAAACAGTTTTAATTGTCGTGATATTTGTGTTTCGTATATTAGCAGTAATCCAGAAGAGGTCCCGTCTTGCCTACGTTACGGGTCGCCTGGGAGAAAAGAGACCCCAGAGAAATTTCGTTCCTGAGAGGTTTTTTAACATTAATAAATATAATTCGGTATTTATGTGGCAGATGTATCCTTAACTTCGTTTATCGAGTTCTTTTTCATTTATTATTATTATTATTATTTTGTAAAATTCATCAAAAATTTGTTGGTGCATTAAATCAATATTTTTTCTTTCGCGTAATGCAAAAGATATTTATAAACATTATTGCACGGTAAATTTTTAATGACAGAAAGAATGTGAAAAGTTCAGCAATCATTGTTTAAACAATATTGCCAAACTAACCATGCTGTGCTGGGCCGGACCGGGCCGGAGAGAACCGGCCCTGTGGGTGAGTCAGAGGCCGGGCCGAGCAGCGCGGGGCGGTTCCGTGCTGTGCCGGGAGCTCGTAATGGGTTCCTAGCTTTCAGAGACACGCCTCCGACGGGGCTCACGCAGACGCCGCCGCGTCACAATGACGCGCCCTTGTCTGGACTTACGCAGACGCTGCCCGCACCGGCCGCCGCCGTGTCACACTGACGCGCCCTTGTTTATTTTTCGTTATTTGTTTTGTTGGTTTGTAGCTGATATAGGGAAATAACGTTTGTAGTTTTTCCTTTAAAAAAGTTCTTGAGCTGGACCTTCATTATCGTTGAAAGGTGGCTTTCAGGAGGAGCAGGACCTGGATCCCATCCTTACCTGGGATCGGGAAAACTAAATAAATGTGTGATCACCCCAGGTAGTGGGAGTGACATCACACTGGATACCGGGCTTGATTTCTGGCAGAACGACGTTCCAGTACCTCAGGAATAATCATTAAATTATATTATAAATATATAACTATTTCTATTAACTAATAATTAATTATGGGGTGCCTGTGTTCCGAGAACTAAAATATTTTACAAATAAAATAATATATATTGAAACGAATTATTAATATCATTACAACAATGATAATACGTTCCTAAGAACGCAAGCATTTGAATTGCGCGGTAGCGGAGGGCGGGCAGACTGAATCGGGCGCTGGAACCGAATCAGAGGGGAATCGAAGCGCGAGTGACCAACGAGAAAGGACGGCAGTGAGGAGATGGCCATGAAATGGAAAGGACGCTTATAAACGGTGCGGAAACAAAAATATGAATAATGTTGAAATCCAGACTCATCGAGAATGGGAAGCGTAAGGAGAGGACAATGTGGAGGAAGAAGGTATGCAGTGAGTGTAAATAGTTGTATTAGTGAAGTAAAGGAAAAATAATATCAGTGAATGAAAACAATCATGTGGGTAAATGTGTAGCGGCGGAGGCACGTGGAGTTCCGCGCGGCATCTGACTTGTGATCGTGTATTTGGTAATCGTGTATTAGTGATCATACAAGAATAAGGAACTCTAATCGGAGTGATAGAAATACCATCAGTGGACTATGTTAGATGGAGTGGAATCCGTGTGAATGCGGCAAAGCATGGTAATGGACGCAAGATGAATACAGTGTGAACCCAAACTGTGCGGCATTGAGCATCCGACTGCGAGGTGTAGGGGAAGAGGTTTATCACGGACAGAGAACTGAGGAACGTTGGCGGGTGACGCGTGGCGGGCCCGCTATAACGGTGGTGGGCGGCGAAATCGCGGCAGAAAATGTTAAGCCGGGACTAACTGCGGGCGGCGACGTGGCGCCCGGCGGCGATCGTCCCCCACTTCCCCGGCGGCCAGCGACCCGATGAATCCCGAGCGCCGCCGGTGTTTCGCGAGGCATCGGCTGATCGCAGACACGGCGTGGCGAGGCCCTCGCCATGAGAGACGGTGTGGGTAAGAACGGACGTAAGAATATTGAGAAGGGGGGGTGGGGAAGGAATAGGAAGCAGTGATCAGTAGTGGAGGCCCCATCGTCATTAAAATTGTGAGCAATGAGTGGAATTCTATGACTATACGAAGTCAATAAGAGATTGTTTAGGATAGGATGACGATAGAACAGATGTATTGTAAGAAAAAAACAACTAATTTTTGTAATCTACCGTTAAATAAAGATTCATGTTTAGATTACCTACCTGTTTTCCATTGGTGAGGAAAATGGAATCCAGAGCCCATTCCCGGAAAAGAATCCCTGTCCCCATTAACAAATGATTGTTGTGAAGAGTCGAATTAACGACTCGTTTCAATATATATATATATATATATATATATATATATATATATATATTGAGAGAGAGAAACATACAAAAATTTATCTGATAGGTACTTGTAACTATTTCCGAGTATTTTAATTATCTGTTTTTGATAATTTGGTCGCCAGGAAATAATTACGAATGTGATTATTCGTTTTTGTCAAATTAATGTTATCAGCCTTTACTACGCTGTACTTGCTCAGTCGGTCGGGTGCGAACTTATAAGTATTGCTTACCCGCTCTGCAATCACTTATTCAATCTGCCATCCCTACGGAGTGGCGAGGAATCTGAAAATTCTGTTAAAAGAACTTCTAATTCTGGATTGCACGTATTGTAAAATAATAATCTTTCTTTCCAATATATCAACTGTGATTTATTCTAAAAACAAATGATTCAACTTTCCAGTTAGCTTTAATTTTAAAACAATAGCAATTATACAAAAGCTTCGAATTCTTTTTGGTCATAACCGGTTTTGCATTTCTAATAGTTCAAATAAACAAAGACATGTACACCATATAATTCTTCCCGCGCATTCTTCAGTTCCCCTGCGACGGTGCCTCATAGAATCTTCTCAGCTGTCCCGCGATGACTTCTTTCTTCCCTTAATAAATTTCCGTTCGTTCAATATTAAATTGTATCGTCCATTAAATTAAAAATATTATCCCGCTAACTCCCTAGGCTTGCGAAACAGACGGACCCCTATACGCGTACTGTTCTACAATGAACAAATTCCCAGTCTTTTTCCTGAACGGCGTCTTGTCCTGCTCTAATACTGTGAAAATAAATTTTTAGATTAATCCACCCACAGCTAAATCTTTGACCTGCTCGCTGCCATGTGAGCAAGAGTGAATGTCCCCCGTCATCTTCAAGCTTCAAGAAACCTATTATATCGCTGTTTTGTTCCCAACAAAAGAATGCTCTTCCACCTCGATTATGGATTTCCAAATGTCTCTTTTTTCGTTAACAAAATGAGCCCTAATGACGACTGTTTATTCTGCTCCCGTAGCGATCGTCTCGACTCAGCTATATTCCACTTCTGAAATACATTTCCCTGTAATGTTAATGGCTCCCATTTTGGGTATATCACAATATATACATATATACATTAGGGTCTCCAGCGAACCGGGAAACTTTGAAAACCGGGAATTTGAAAAAGCCTGGAAGAACCGGAAAAAATCGGGATTTTTTGTTATTTTCAGATTTTTCCCTAACTTTTATCGCATTCACTTACACCATCTTATTTAGTGAATTGCATGATTCAACTCGATACTTGTTTATGGTGATTGGTAAAATCGAAGTACGTATGAAAAATGCCATATGTACGCTTGGCAAGTTTTAATGAACATTTAATGCCATTTCTTGCAATACAATTGGGACACGACTTGATTGTCCTGGTGGCAGAAGAAAACACTTGATTTGGTGGCATACGTAATATTTGGCTTTAGGTTTTACAAAAAGTCCTGAAAATCCACAAGATTTTAGTCTCATATAGACGGTGTCCGGGGAGGAAAAGTCGAAACTTCGAAAATAATCTCTTAAGACAATTCTAAGCATATTTTTCTGATAAACTACGTGGATATTCCGAATGGTTGAGCTTCAATAAGCACTTAAAAGTTGGTTTGAAAAAATGATTTCTAGGCAAAAATTTGCATTATGGAAGGATAGAAACACTCCAGAAACAAGTCAATTGTTTATTATTTACAAAAGAAATTAATATACTTGCTCAGACAGAAAAATTAAGCGAGAAATAAAAGAGTCGAATTGTATAAATTGGGTGCTTTTTTATTTCTCGCTAAATTTTTCTTTCTGAACAAATATATTAATTTCTTTTGTAAAAAATTAAACAATTTACATGTTTATGGAGTGCATCTACGCTTCTAAAATGCACATTTTTGCCTAAAAATCAATTTTTCAAACCAACTTTTGAGTGCTTATTGCGGCTCAATCATTCGGAATATCCACGTAGTTTATTGGACAAAATATGCTTAGAATTGTCTTAAGAGCTTATTTTCGAAGTTTCTACGTTTCCTCCCCGGACATCCTGAATATTATGTTGCTGGGTTTGTACAACACTTAAAGGCCATGCAAGTAAAAGACAACTTAGTTATTGAGAGCTAAGTCCTTTCGTGGGTTATTTATATTATTGCCAAAATTGGGAAATCTACATACGTTTTGTAGTGAAACGTCTGAGATTGACAGGAAACGTTTACTCGTGTCAATTGCCAATTATGAAGATGGATGGAACCTGTAACCTACTATTAACTTGAAATAACTATCTAACTTTTCTCTATTCAAAGCAGAAATCTATTTTTGTCCCCTTTGTTCCGAGGGTATTATAATTTTACATTCCTGATTTTTGGAAACAGTACATCTAAAATCCTTATTCTGCTTCTCCTGGCTCCTGGCTCCAATCCACTGTCGGACACAACTTGGTTATCGTGAAAATACTTCATTTTAGAGAAAAAAGAACACAGCGAGAAAGTGTACAAAACAAAAACCTTGTTAACCATTATAGGCAGAAGAAAAACTCCAACGAAGAATGATCACGATGTTTTAAAAGAAAACACAAATTTGTGTTGCCTTCACGGCATGGAAGAATATACAACAGGAGGGGAAACTCGTGTACAATAAGGTAAAGGTAACATCTACAATAAGGTGAAGGAGTTAAATCGATAACACTGCACTCTGTGGCCAGAATGGATACTTCTTGTTCGTTGAACCAGCTGATTCAGGTACTCTACTTTTTGGATATCCAATGTAGATAGTAACCTCCATAATATCACGTATTCCGCTATTTGCGCGCTATTTAAAAAATACAAAATAATTTGAGGAGGGGAAGAATAAATTGGCAACTATTAAAAACAAAACTTGGTGACGATTCGTTTGCGAGCGTTGTTAGGTGGTCAAGTGTTGCAGATCACGATGACTAAATGTTGGACCCAAGGATGTACCAATGTTGTTCGGCAGGATAAAAAGAATAAAATTTCTTTACATTTTCCTCCGAGTCGGGAAGGTGAGTGAAATATTTTGAGTTATGATGAGTTACTGTAATTGAATGGGATTTCCGCCTAGTATTGTGTCTCTTCGTGTATCGTTCCATACAGACGTGTACAGTTCCATTTCAGATACTTTAAGAGTTTGATGTCTTTTTTTGTAGACCTAAAGTTTAATAGTGTAACGCCTTGATGCTTGAGAATTTCGGGTGTGTTTTTTCTGCATTAGATTTTTCAAATATATATTTTCATTATAGGTGCCTCAGAAGCTCCGATTCTGTAACCTGAAGCATAGAATCCAATCAGCGGAAGTAGTAAGAGAAGAAGTGACCTGAATTGCATGAAAATATCTTTGAGTAATTCACTTTGGAGGAATACCACTGATTCATACATAAATAGGCAAAGCAACAGTAGTATTATAACCTCAATAAATAACATCAAAAAAGTTTTTATTTTATACAAAATTTGTCACTAGCTTTCCACAACAAATGTGTATTCCTTTGCAGTCCTTTTTGTTGAATTTAAGCTTTGAAATCCTGCCAATGTGTTACCCTCCAATTACATGGTTTGAATGAAAATGTGATGAATTAGAAGAAAGAACATGTATTTTATACTAATAATATTCGTTATGATACTAATAATAATTTTATTATAATGTTGAAACACTCAAAATACTTGTCCGTCTTTGGCGGATTAGAAACTGAATTTACTTATTGCAAAATAACATTTGCCTGAACCTTATTATGACTTGTGCACAGTCTGCAAAACCATCCAACTACTTTGTACAACATTTACTTTAAATCCTTTTATACAACAATAAACATGACCCTTTTAAAACATTACAAAACATAGCCCCTTATAATTACCAATGTCTTCTTTTTCTCAGATCTTTGGTCGTTAAGGCAATTGTATTTACTAGTTTTTTCTGTTCTTAGTCTGGCAAGGCACAAATTCTCTCTAGTTATTCGGCTGGCCCACAAACGGCATTCTGAGCGCGCCGCACGAAATCTGTAACCTACGCCAACCTTGGCCTTCCCCTCCGATCGGCTGTTACCTGACCTCGGCAGTTGCAACGTTGCGGCAGTGAGGCGATCTTAGGCCCGGGCAGCGGCGTCCACGGCGTCGATTACACGCGGCGGGGAGCCGGCTCTCGTCAGCGCGTCGCACGTAATTCGCCGACCTCTTCGTCTCTTCTTCTCGTTCCGGAATACGCAGCTCGTCCCGTCCAGGTCCGTCTTGTCCCGTCTCGTCCAGATCCGTCCTGCCCTCGTTGGTACGCTTCCGTGCGTAGACAATGCACGTCGCAATTTATAGCAATGCGAATAAAAAGTTCTTTTGCGTACAGTTCAGCCACGTATAAGCAGTAAAGCGTTTAGCCTTGCTACTGCACGTATTAGATTGCAGTGATCTCAATCTCACGCCACTCAACTTCACTTCCGAATTCACAGCGTTTCACTATTAATTTCTGCTCGAAACGTTCTAATTATTCAACTTTGATAACTTTCGTGCCCTATTTCCGACACAGTCTCCCGGAATGCATTAAAACTATTCCGACGTATTCTAGCTAACACAGCATCTACTGTGAAAACTCCTAAGTAACTAGATGTCGAGAGAGTAGCTGGATGAATAATAACCAAGTGCGAAGTGGCAAGAGACAAGAGAGCTTTTCCTTGGCTGTCGGCGGTATTTATCAGCTCCTCTCCTCCAATATAGGGGAGAGTTCCTTCACCTCCCTCCCAAGCGGACAGCTGCGCGCGTCGCAACCCCTTCGCGCGGTCGGGCGGAGGTTTTCACGGGCTGCCGCCAGGTCGCGCTCCCGCGACTATCGCCGTACTTGCTTACGGAACATACTGTTCCCTGGCGTCGCGTACGTTACGTGGGCGTACGTGGGACTTTGAATTTCTATCAAATGTCACAATGTATATGTGTGTATACACCCCCCCACATATATATATATATATATAGTGTGTTCTGGGAGGAAACGTCGAAAATAAGCTCTTAAGGCAATTCTAAGCATATTTTGTCTAATAACGTGGATATTCCGAATGGCTGAGCACAATAAGCACTCAAAAGTTGTTTTGAAAAATTGCTTTCTAGGCAAAAAATTTGCATTATAGAAGCGTAGAAACACTCCAGAAACATGTAAATTGTTTATTATTTACAAAAGAATTGAACATATTTGTTCAGAAAGAAAATTAAGCGAGAAATAAAAAAAACACTCAATTTATACAATTCGACTGCTTTTTTATTTCTCGCTTAATTTTTCTATCTGAGCAAATATATTCATTTCTTTTGTAACTAATAAACAATTAACATGTTTCTGGAGTGTTTCTACGCTTCCATAATGCATATTTTTGCCTAAAAAGCTTTTTTTTCGAACCAACTTTTGAGTGCTAATAGCAGCGCAACCATTCGGAATATCCACGTAGTTTATTAGACAAAATACGCTTAGAATTGTCTTAAGAGCTTATTTTCGACGTTTCCTCCCCGGACACCATATGTATATGTGTATATATATACATATATACATACATGTACTCTATATAGTAGAGTGTATATATACTCTACTATACATGTACTCTCTCTCTCTCTCTCTCTCTCTCTCTCTATATATATATATATATATATATATATATATATATGTACTCTAATACCCCCTCACCTACTTCATATTACTTGCGCCAACAATTCACTTGACCTCCCGTCAAGCAACTGAAAAGGGGGCGGCAGAGAATGCTCGTAATGAGCTTTTACAATCTCAGGGGCGGGATCTTTAGGGATGAGAAAGCATACCCATGACGCAGAAATCAGGTAAAAATTATGCGTATATATTGTGATAGATCAATTATCAGATCGGAGTTGTGGATGAGAAAAGGCCGTCGGTAAAACAGAAAGTAGGTCGCGGGGGGACGAGAGGCAAAAAGGGGCTTCTTTGTCAGCGTTGGCAGAGGGGTGGCTCAGCTAGGGAGGTAGCCTCAGTGACAGTTTTATGGCGAGGGGCACGCGGGCGCCGGTCAGGCGACCCAGCCGAGACGAGGCGGTAAGAACAGCACCCTGGGGGATCATAATTAACTCAGGCCAGAGAGACAAGCGGATCACATCACGACCCTTTGGGAAGCGCTAAGTTGCCGGAACAGACTCCCAGCACGCGCAAGTCACACAATGGCTCGGCCCAAGATCGGTCACGCGCCGACGCTACTTGCTCCGGCGGTTGCAACCCGGAGTAGAGCTCCAATCAGAGACAAAGTTAAAAGTTTAATTTAAAACGAAGATTATGATTGGGCTGAAAAGAGAGTAGGCGGAGCATCTGAGTTGTCCAGGAGGCGATCCGATGGCTGATGGCGTGGGGGGGGGGGGGCTCGAGAAGTGAACTTGGTCGCGAGAGGGCGAAAGTTAAGTGCCCAGCTACGTGAGAGGCGACAGATGTTGTAATTAAAATCGTGATCAAATCTCTGAATAATCGGATCTTGATGCGAACAATCATGGGCGAGTGTGTGAGAGTGTGAAAACTTTACCTTTTATCCACTCATGACAAATTTCGGCCGCGGATGCGAGTTAATGATTCGTGAGCCAGCCATTTCATGTACCGCAGTAAATGACTGACGCGGCAGAGACATTCGAGGTGTGCCGTAAAAACTCGGGCAGCTGTGATTTGGCGTGAGCATCGCAACATTGGAGCGACAGAGCAGTGCCGAGCTGTGGGGTACCGAGCTCGACTCCCAGGTATCCTGTACCTCGACCGGCAGGGCCGTCTGTCACCGGGCTGCAAATATGGGTTGCACTCTCGACGCCAGCGGCTGACGGTGGTAAGAGCAGCAAGGAGATATGGTGTGTGATCCAAAGAACTTTATTTCTTGACCTCAAGTAAGAAGACAAGAAAAAGCTGTAGTTGTAGAATTGTAATTTTGTCATGGTAGAAAAAAAATAGTGAGAGATTTCGGCAAACAGTGTATCTAAATTCAACCAGTACTTGAGTAAATTAACCTTAGTCAAAATTCAAATAACGAGTATAATTTCAGAACCCAAAAATTTCCTTACAATCATTATCCATAGCATGTGTTGTTTTCAAGTAGGGTGTGAGTGAATGGTAACAGGTGAGTCAGCACGTACATGTCATGGAGAGCGGCCGGGCAGCCCTCGAAAATGGTTAGGTATGTGGTTGTAGCAGAGGGTTAATTTAAAGGGGAATCGAACTCACGGGATGGTAGAGTGGTCTGTTCTGGCTGAGGCTGAAACGGCACCCAGCACATTGGCGCTCACGGGTGTGTTCTGACAGAGGTCGAAACGACGCCCCATCACAATATTCTTCAACAATTCGTACACTACGCATAAGATTGGTAACACACACCACAAATGCTCTCAAATTTAAACACAAATAAGAATTCTCAGCCCATAGATTATTGGGGAGAACATTAACGTTTTATTCTAATTAAATTTAAATTAATACTCTCCCTGTGATGTGTGCACTTTCGTTAATGACTGCCAGGCCTGATTTATCAGCTGAAGGCATGAAATAAACACTCTTTTCTAAACATCACAATTCAAGTTAAATTATCTTACTCTATTATTTACAATGGTTTCTTTCACTATACCTAGCATAGGGCACAAATACACTTAACAAAATCAAATTACCCCTTTGAAAATCATTTACAAGCAGTTTGTCCAATTACTTGGACCAAAATGAACCATGTTACATTGTTTGCAGGGCAATTGCTATTCTCTCTCTTCTTATTACAGTTTCAAATACTCTTTCTTTATTCTCCAAATCTTCGCGCACTCCTGGCCAAAACCTGCAACCTGGCCAAAACCTGCCTCCTGCTCCTTACCATTTCAAGATTGGACAATTATATGCTAACATTATTACTTATATGTAGCTGTTATGATAATTAATATTATGTACTATTTTATGTGTTATTTTTACTATTATTACTATTACTATTATTATATTATAGTTATTATATTATAGTAGCAATAGAATGACAGTAACAAGTAAATTTTAATTTTACATTAAACATAAAACTACAATTCTAAAATGTTAAATATTTTGCTACTAAAAATAATTGTATACTGTATAATATCTTAATCTACCTGTAAAAAGTATTGTAGTATAATTCTTAGGGCAATGACTCCATCTCGACCAGGTTTTTCTGTCCAGTTTCCCTGGTCCTTTGAGCAAATGCTGAGATGGCCCCTTGCTTTGCTTCTGGACAGTAAATGTAACTTCCCTCTCTCCACCCAACATACATTGACTCGTCATACACGATTGTAATTGTATATGTGACTCAATAAATAAAAAAAAATTAAAAAAAATATACACTCGTCGCGTCAGCCCTCGAATTCGGATACCAGACTTTTTATAACACTTCAAAGAAAATAGTCTGTTTTACGAGTCTATGACTTATGAATCTGCCCACAGATTATTCACAACAGACGGAAAGTTTTTATTTAGATTTCCACGTACAAACAAGA
This sequence comes from Acheta domesticus, assembly GCA_031308135.1. Lineage (NCBI taxonomy): Eukaryota > Metazoa > Arthropoda > Insecta > Orthoptera > Gryllidae > Acheta > Acheta domesticus. The sequence goes on from JAHLJT010009436.1 coordinate 55,674,119, forward strand.
AATTTTAAACAGCGACATTTTGAGGAACATATTTTCCTCATCTTCAGGCTATATACTGCGATTTTTGTAGGAAGAGCTCTCAAGATAACTCAAATCCCATCTTCGCGATGGAATATGTCACGGCATTTCGCGTCTTTTCTCGGTCTTGCCGGTAGAAGTCGCATGATCGCAAGCACTGCTTCATACGGTCGCGATCGTGCGAAATCTAGCGGAACGACTGTGAATGATACGAAATGCCGTGACATATTCCATTGCGAAGATGGGATTTGAGTTATCTTGAGAGCTCTTCCTACAAAAATCGCAGTATAATTAGTAAAAATAAGGAGATATAATCCATACACTAACAAGAGTATGAATATGTAGTTATCAAAAAATCCATATAATGAAAATGTTAAACATAGAAAGAATAAAGAATAGTACTCGATATAAACTTCGGTTTTTCTTTCTTGGCGCACGGGGGGGGGGTGTCAATTAAATGGAATATCTCACGGTATTTCGTGTCGTTCTCGGTTGTGCTGTCAGGGATCGCATGATCGCGACTGTATCGAGCAGTGCTGACGATCATGCGATTCCTGGCGCCACAATGAAGAACGACGAGAAATACCGTGAGATATTCCATTTTGATGACACCTCCGTGCGCTAAGAAATAAAAACCGAAGTGTAGTCATAAATATATATGTATGGAGACTCAGTAATTCAAATACAAATCAAACAAAAAAGTATTCAGTAAACTACTGTATACAGAATGTACAAAATAGCGCGCAAAGCACGTGCAGAATGGCTGTAACAATGAGCCCAATGCAACCATCGTTTAAATAACCGTTGTGAGGAAGAGGGGGAGCAGAGAAGCTTCAAAATACGTTGAATGAGATATGACCAATCAGAGAACTTAAACTTGAGTTTGAAAAAAGAAAGCATGGGGGAATATTAAAAATGAGAAATTACAAATAATATACAATAAGAGTAAAATTAAATAAAAGAAAAACAATCTGTGTTGGCAATCAACAATGCATTATATCTTATCTGAAAAGTTCCATAATACTGAGTCAAAAGACACGTAAGAGAATTCGATTCAACCTGAGTATTGAGAGAGTCTGAAGTTTTTCCCGCAATTTGCTGCTGTTCTCCACCCGCATTTCTTCAATCCATCGGTCAAGAAAAGTTGCGCTGTTATCACCGTAAAAAAGCCACGGTATCTTAGGCCTCATTCACAATGCAAACTTAAACGTAAACGTAACGTAGCCGCAAAACCTAGAAATGTGTTAGGCCTCATTCACAATGCAAACTTAATCGTAAACGTAACGTAGCCGCAAAACCTAGAAATGTGTTATTAAGCGAGACCATTCACAATGCCTTGACGTAACCGTAGACGTAAGACCGTAAACTTAAGAGTTCGCAAGCTCCAAGCTTTTACGTTAAGTTTACGTCGGATTTCTACCGAAGACCAATCAGAGAGCAGCATGGAAGTTCAATTTCAGATTGTGTTCAGGTATTTTGTGGTTATGTCATTGTTATTGTAATGTAGAGAACTAGTTTACGAATGCTTTTGATGCGTGTTGTGAATTCAATGTAAGAATTTGGACAATTTTTATTGTGACTTTAACCTGAGATGGCGAATAAACTAATTATGTCCGACGAATTACTCATGAATTTGGTTCATGAGAATCCTTGCTTATAAGATGAAGGATAATGTGAGCACTACTATACATCTACTCGCATGTATATAAAGACAAATCGATAAGAATCTCGAAGAAAAAGCTAGAAACCATGGTGAAAAGATCTTTTCACCATGTTAGAGACGAATCGATCAAGTTTCAGTACATTGAATTCTGATTGGTTCAGGCGAAACTTACGTTCGTCATTGTGAATGCTTGTTTTTACGTGTAAATTTTGCGGCTAAGTTTACAGCATTACGTTACGTTTAAGTTTGCATTGTGAATGAGGCCTTACACCGTGCGTATGCTTACCGGTTCGCTTAATGCGGTTCAGTGATTCGCTAGTGACTCGTGAGTATTCCTGACTGATTCTGAGTATATTATTATATATAGTGCTATTTTTATAACTTTGCCCCTCAAGTCCGTATGACCACGAGGGAATATCACATGGCGTTTCTTGTCTTCCTCGGACCTGCCACTAGATGTCGCGTGATTGCAAGCACTCTCGATACGGTCGCGATTATGCAATATCTAGCGGCACGACTGAGAAAGACTCGAAATACCGTGACATATTCGATCGTGAAGACGGGCCTTGAAGGGCAAAGTTACAAAAATTGCACTATACGTTCCTGTATTTACAGTCGCACTAGGTCAGCAGCTGGTCTTATGAACTCTGCCTGACATGCCTGACATGTGTGTTCTGTAATGTTTTAATCAGATTTTAAAATATCATATATCATTCGCAAGTTATCTCGTGGGAATTGACCATTTGTATCGTAAATATATTTTTATTAGAAATGTCGGAAGGAAACACTCTTCAAGCAATGTTGGATAACATGAATTCTGCTATGTCGCAGTTGGAAGGTAAGAAATAATCCGACAGATTTTAAATGCATCAAATGTTCGTCCCTCACAAAAGTTGCTATACTTCATCTTCTCACAAAAGTGACCGCTGCTATACTTCATCTCACAAATTAAATTTTTTTCTTAGGGGGAGAATGCGCAACGAAACAATATTTCTGCGGCCTTGATGAATTTTGGAGAACGCTAAGTAAATTGTTGCTCTTCAGAATACTTTTTTCTTTAATTTTTTTTTACATAATTATTAAATACTAATGTCACACCGTATTTGTTTTTAGATATTGCAGCCAGTTCTTTGTCAACTGAAGTAACGAAAGTATGCATACTTTTCTCAGACCCTCCTGCCCCAAGTTTACAGCAAGTAAACGATCTCTTACGAAAAATAGAAACACTGTACATCAACCTGTTGAAGAATTTTTATAACCTTCCGAAAGAGCAAGGTCAAGTTATGAGAAAAAAAACACAGATTGCTCTTTTAAAAATTGTGGAATCATTGAAAGCTGTCCTCAGTTCTTTGAAAACAAAAGGAGCAAAAGGGTAAGACAATTTCCTAGGTAGTCATGAATTGAAGTTTACATGGGTGTAGCCATAATGGTGTTACTGGGCTAGAGCCCACACTATTGATTTTTTTATGAGCTAACAAAGCAGTGTGTGCAAAACATTGGCTATAAAAAATAAATTTGTATAAAGCATTAACAGAGAAAAGCAAGATTAGAAAAGGACAGGAACATGATGCTGTCCACATCACATCATCTCAGGCTGAGGTCTTGGAATTGTGAGGACTTGCCTCCTTGTAACACTTTATGCATGATTTATGGCCTGATGAGAGATGGTTAAAATTGGTTTTAAAAGCCATTACATGGTTTAGAGGGGACCTTTCCCCACCTTCAGCTTTGTTTGTAGCATATTAACTTACGAATTGAAGGCAAATGTTTAATTTGTGCTGATTTAGTTGATTGTACTTTGTTCTTACAGTCAGAAAGAACGAATGAAACTGGCTGGATGTGTCTGGGAATCTTGTGAAGCAATAGAGCATCTTCCTCGTGATAATTTAGCTGCAACTTGTGCAGAACTTGATAAGGAACTGATGCTGGTAGAAGACGCTCTTCAGGAAATTGAAGAAGTATGTGTTTGCTCTTAATAAGTTTCATGAAATTTTAAGTCATTATTTTTCTTAGATCTGGGATGCAAAATGCAAGAAATATATTTTGTTTCTAAAATATATGGGGGTGGTATATACCAGCTTGGGTGGTTCAAAGTACAAATTAAGGTCACTGCAGTGCCTCTGATCAGGAAGTGCTAGGGTTCAAGTCTTTATAGTGACAGGATTTTCGACACTAGTGACATAGCTGGGTCAAATTCAGCCAATCTAGAGGAAAATTGTAGTGGCTGGCTTCTCTGATCAGTAGTTTCCTGTGTTTCTCTGAATGCCAGTACCATATCCTAAGAAACGCCATCTTTCTTTCTCCTTCCTTGTCCTATCCCCACTCCTTGCACACGTGCACTTTCTCACTCGTTCTCGCTCACCCTCTCTGTTGCTCACTCTCACTCGCTTTCTCCCCCTCTCCGTTTCTTCCTTTCTCTCTCGCTCTTTCTTCCTCTCTCGCTTTCTCCCTCTCTTGCTCTCTTTCTTCCTCTCATTTTCTTATTTAATGGTGTAGTGTCAAGTCAGTCCATGTCAAATTGCACACTCACAAAACATCATTCTTTTTTAGGAGCCTGAAACTTTTTTTATTAGGTCTAAGATCAAATATAGGTGATGCATATATTTTATTTTCATTGATATGTTATAGCTTGTTATTGCCTTTGATATGGAGCTCAATATACTTTGCATAACATACCTGGATTGAAAGGATCATGATTATGAGGGAAATATGGAAACAGTTGAATGATGACACATGTTCTCTTATGGAAGGAAATATGAAAAGATTTACCGAATCAAGTTAACATTAGTTAATAAGAGAAAAGTAAATCTGAATCAATAATATTAGGTAGAAAATAAAATTATTTATGTACCACAGGCGCTAACTGGTTCTAATGATCTCTGACGACAAAAAGTCTCTGGCCAAAGGCCCTCAGGCATTTTGTCATTGCTTGATCATGAGAATTTTTATAATGCCCTTGGTGTGAAAATCACTATTCTTTTTTCTCCGTTCCCTTTCCTTTCAGAAATATTACCAATTATTTTTTGGAAGTATCCTGCACACACAATGTTTAAACATTTTTGGGGCAAATGCAGCTTCCTTCAGAAAAATACAATTATATCTAAATTAAACCTACAAAAATGTAATTAAATACAACCTAAATATAATTTTTGTAAACATATTTTTTAAATATTTGAAATATATTTTAATTTTTAAAATACTAATGTTTGCATTAGGATGACTATGGGAAAAAAAAAAAATTCCTAACCAAAATATTTCTACACAAATGTTGTATACATGTGTGAAATTTGGAAGTGGGCCACAAAGAAATAACATATAGAAAAATTGTTGACTGGACCACATAGGCAAGCCACCCAGCTGCTCAAACCATGGGGTGTCGATGACACGGTGGCCAAACATAAAGCAGTAATAAGGCTTATGTCATGATATGAATCGTTAATGAAATTCTACACTCGGGTGTATTTATAAGCAAGAGACGCTGCTAGTGTCAGCCTGAAATGGACAGTAGCCTTGTTTCTCTGATGTGAATCAGTTGTGTACACAGAGGTATTCAACAAACAATTCAACAACAAGTCCAGGTATAGAATGATGATAATATCAATACTATTATTTTTTCTATTATATTCATATGAAACCCTACAATTGCAGAAGTGTGTGTTTATGTTGTTACAATAAGCATTCTTGAGAAGTTGAAAATTGACAATTTATTACAAAAAAAAAAGTTATATGTTCCAGAAAAACAACAAAAATATTATCAATAAAAGCTAGCCTTCAATCCTGTCAGGAACCTATTAATTTACCCAGGAAGTTATTTTAGTAGGCTGATGATAATGTAATAAACATTACCTTTCTATTTCTAGCCATGCTTTACACTATTTAGAAAGAGGACTATTGCTGCAGAGAAATGAAAATAAGAGTAGAAGGCACAAAGTAAATGCATAGTTTCAATTCTTTTATGATACAGTCAATAAACAATATTCTTTGTAAAATGAAGTACAAGAAATAACAATTTAATTAACTGTTTCACACATTCTTATTCTTATAAATATTTTGCCCATTTGATTCTTTTTAATTTTAATATAATCGTCAGCCAAGGTCATAAGTACACAACCAGCACACAGTAAGATGTGAAGGGATATTTCTATTTATTGCTCTCTGAAAGTATAATAATGGTGTTAATTGTTTACTGCTGATTGACATGTGCTTGGGGCATGCTATAGCAGAAGCAGTAGCAAAACAGCAAGTAAACTTTTCTATTGCATTTCATTTCTCAGAATCCTCTGTGCCCCAGTTTGAAACTTACCAGACTTATGGGGAACACCTCAGAGAATGCAATATTTTTTTGAATGTTTAAATTGTTGGATTACAGAAGAAATTTAAAGAATAAAAATAAAATGAGAAAAAAGTGAACTTAAAAAAATTAAGGAATTTAAAACATACATAAAATGAAAGAGCATCATTTTTAAAGTTACAAAATATTAAATTTCATCACAATCACAACATTAGTTACAAATGATTAACTAGAGCGATGCAAGCAATTTTTCAAAAATTTTGAATATTAATATTGTCTCAATAAATAATCTTTGGAATAAATGAAAAGTGTGCCTTTCATATTTTTGCTTAGTCTTCCTAGGAAAGAGTTTAAAAATTGAGGACATCATTAAATTGGGGTAATTTGAGAGGAATGACTATTGAAATATGTGCGTTAAGGGAAATCTCTGTAATAAGAGGTATTGAAGGGTGTCAGAAACATTTTTTTCTTAAGGAAATAGGAGACTAATGATTTTTTCCCCCTCTCTCCAGGAAATAAAAAACCAAGAAGAGGGAATGGAAGGTAATGCTGGTGATGAAATAGACAACTCTGAGCGTTGGAGCAATCAGGATTGTGAAATGCTGCCCCACTGTGTTGCCCTTGTCAAAACAGCCCGGGCTTGTATGAGGCGTATAAAGCGTGCTGTTCATGCCCAAGGACGCTGCTCTACAGAACACGAAATTGCTCAACTTGATGATTTAATTACTGCAGTGTCACGTCTTAGCCCTTCTGTAGATGATTTTGTATCCTCAGCATATCCGCCAATGAATAGAGAGGCTGTACAAAAAACAGTAAGTATGTGAAATAAGCAGATAAGTATTTTAAATCTGTTTGGTTACTTACATCTTGGATGTCGAGACATTGGCTTAAGTGGTTTTTATGCATTCTTTCACCTTTCCTCAACACACCCCGTGTTTAATGTCGACAACACATCTCGTGTATGTTTTTCGAGTTACTATACTTGTTTTTTCTTATTAACATGTAAAAAACAAGAACTGTACGTTTAATTCATGATCTTTTTCCTACTCTGAGATTCAGACCTACCCAACTGTCTTCAAATGAGTGATCACAGCTTGGCTCAGTAGCTGAGAGGGGTTATCGTGGGGAGAGGGATGCATGTGGCAGGGAGGGAAAAATTGCAGGTAAGCTGAGGCTTTGAAAGAAAGGGCACGCAAGTGAACTTCAGAACAATTTTGCGCAGTCCTTGTGCATCGCTCTCCCAGTGACAGGAAACTGCCAACAAATGCATTGGTATTTTGTAGTCATTTATTAAATTAAGAAAAAAACTGTTTACTATTAATGTATATGTAAATAAAAAACATACAAATTTCTTTAGTTTTTAATGCTTTGTTCCCCTTGAAGAAATGTTGTAGCCAAACAAAGCTTGTGACACACCAGCCTCAAAGGACTGACATTAAGGTGTCTGTCGTAGCACAGCAGGGATGCGTATGGGTCATGGCACTCTAATGCGCTGCAGTGACATCAGTCGCATGGCAGCCAATGGATGTTGGCCTCTAGAAAGCATATGTTCTTCCTGATGGACATTGTAGCTTCTTAGGCATCCATAGCATGCAGAACATACAGAGTACTAGTGATTTTTGTTCAACCGCATGCATACATTTTTCCATTCTAAAATAAATAGATTTGATATTGAAAGTTTAATTAATGAAGTGCACATACAAGCATTTCTTCTGGTGATATACATTGGTATCTTGCCATATAATAATATGATCATGTGATTTCAAGAGTAATTGTCTGAACAATGGCTTGGACATTAATTATTTATTGAAATTGATGGATAATTCGTCCAATAATACACAAATAAAAATCACAAGTAACATACATTGGAATGAGTATATGCAAAGATATATAAATATGTTTGCAATATTAAACATTTATAATATAGACTAGTTACATTTAAATAATAAAACTTAGATACAAATAAATCTCAAGTAACAAATACATTGGAATGAGTAAAGGCAAAGATATGAAAAATAAAAATACAAAAATTTTAAAATATAAGATGCATGATGTACCAAAATGATCGATAGAGGGCGGAATTCATAGTCAACCTATAGGAATGAAACTTATTTGGAATTGTGCTGGGAGGTGTTTGGGTCCTGCAACAATGATGAGCCACATGAACCACGTATGGGCAGCCCTACAGCCAATCGACAAAATGCTTGACCCATATGTCAGACGCTAGTGCACAGCCCTTCTCACTGACAGAACACGTTAACACGTATGGCAGATGCCAGTGGGCATCCCCGCTACTGATCGTCCGAACACGTTAACAATGATTGCAGACGCCAATGGGAAACTCTACTACTGATTGACAGAGCATATGATCATTTGGCAGTCGGCAGTGGGTTACCTACTATTGATCGACAAATGACCTGTAATGTTGACAACATTGGACAGCCCTACTACTGATCGACACTTGACCTGTAATGGAGATGACAGTGGGCTGCACTACTACTGATCGAGAAAACTCTTGACCAGTACAGCAGATGTCAATTTGCAGCCCTACTTGTGATAAAAAAAAAACCCTTAGACTCCTTGGCAGACGCCTTGGAGACGGCTTTGGGCAGCTTGACTTCTGATCAAGATCAACAGAACACTGGATCGTATTGCAAACCCTTTACTGATCAACAACGTGCTAACATGTATGGCAGATGCCAGTGGTCAGCCTTACTACTCATTGACAACACAACCAGCAGGGCAGAGGTCAGTGGGCAGCCATGCTAGGGATCGGTGGAACACTTGATCCTTGTGGCAAATGCCGGTTGGCAGCCATACAACCAATCGACAGAATGCGACCCATATGGCAGACAAGAATTTGCCTGTTGAGGTTGATCAGTCCACATCCTGACAGGAGGATGCAGGGAGGGCAAATATTCTCAAATATTCCTTGCTTACTGGTCATTATTATTTCCCCCCATCGATCATTCTCATTCTTTTCTGAAACATCTTGTTTCTCTTTTTCTTCCCCTTCTGTTTCACTCCCCCCCCCCTCCATGCTGTATGCCCATGTGTGTTTGCCTTGCATGGTGACTCATTTCAGAGGGAATGTGTGTCCTGGCTGTTGAGGGGTCTGGTTTCTCAACAGTTCCGCTTGTGCTACATTGCAGCTTTGTACCTAGGAATACATTATGTATGGAGGCGTATCTGATATCCTCTCCATGGATACCAAACCTTCCCCCTTTGATCTTTTCCATAAGAAAGAGAAGATTAGTTGGTGAAGTGTTGATTTAGATAGTTTTTTTGCAAAGATTCTGATAGACTGACAAACCCGGTTTTATCTCGTGTAGGGAGGGAAAAACGCTACAGAACATCAGAGCCATTAAACTGCACAGAGAGATTGAGATGTTTGGAAAGTTTCAGGCGGTGGTTTGCCAGAGGAATGGCATAGCCCAATTTTGAATGATGACCAAATAAGGAAACTCTGAATTAAAGGAAATAGCGGGCCTCCAGGTACATGTGTCCTCCCACCCGACCTTAAACCTCTGCAAGGATATGGTGAACCATGAGGACTTCTCATCAAAAACAGATGATGATCTGAAAGCCTTCTTTCTGGGTGAAGTTGTTACTGATATCTACAGGATCTAGCGCAGAGTGAGTGGGGTACTCACTACCTAAATGCTGATGCTCACCTTCAATCTGCCAGAGAAAATATCATGCTACTTTTACTATCTCCTCGTCCGAAAGTATGTGCCGAATCCTCTCCGCTGCTCTAAATGTCCGAGGTTCGGCCATACGCAGCCCCTTTGTATGAGTGCTGCAATCTTCAGACATTGTGGGAAAGAATCATGTCACTATTTGTACTGTTCCTCAGATCCATGGTGTGTTAACTGTTCTGGGATCATCTATCTAACTCAAACTGGTTTCCTTTCCTGAGGCCCAATGTAATTACCAGATAATAAGGTTTGAAGTTTCACTACCACCGTATTGTAACTGAAGATGTGAAGTTCCCAAACCCAGACTCTGAAAGGTACGTCTGTGCGCAATGCTGCATGTTAGGTGTCTTTGGAAGACATCTGTGGAGATGCAGACACCAAATATGCTGTCACATCTGAAACAAACAAAAAAAATAGAAAAGACTATAAGTGTTTCAAGAAATACACAAAGGCCAGAGACCAAAGGCCACAAAGCTACAAAGAATCCACAGAAGCCAAAAGAAATGAATGAATGGAATGAATGAATCAATAATTGAATAAGTAAAAAAAAATTAACAAATGTACTTTGGGCGGTGATTTGATGATTAGAAATTATGAGAAATTAATACAAGAAAATCTGTGCTATTGTGTAGCACCACTAGCCAAAATTAAAGTGCAAAAATTAAATGTTGAAACTCAATAATATATAAATGTTTTTGGGTGTAGTTATTGTTAAATTGTTCTAAAGAATAAAATAGCTCAAAACAGTGTAACGGTACAAAATGGGCCATATTTGTCGAAGTAAACTTTCTTTTGTGCTGCACATAAAGTACAGTAGAACCTTGCAAATCCGAACTCTCATATACACCAAACAAAATTAGGGATGGAGGGAAAAATAAACAAAAACCACCTGATTTGTATTAACTTAATTTAAGAATGAAAACGCATGAACACAGTGTAAGAGAACCCAATTCTAAACACTGAACATAGAATACCTGTTAACAACAGGGGCACAAACTGTGCTTCAACTCTTCTTAACATTGTAGCAACTACAATCGAATGTGATTGGTTGTGTACATACTGTACTCTGTTGTTCGCAACATTGCCACTCCCAATATTGCCACACTACATTGCTATTTTCATAGTACAGTACATAGCATTGTGTCTGGTAATCCTATAAATGTATTTGTATGTGTACGGTACATTTTCTCAGATAATCCGAACAGACCCCACATCCAATTAGTTCAGAGTACCAGAGTTCCACTGTATTAATGAAATGTTGTAAACAAAAATAGACTAACAAAGTACCATAAAGCATTATGACAAACTGTAAATTTAACTTGAGGAAAAATGTTGTTCCAAAATATAAGTACCATTTGGGATTGGCAACCACTATGTGATAGAGATACGTTCATCACCAACAAAACATGGATGTTCAAAATTAAAATATCGATATTAATAAAACTTTTCTCCAAAACCATTCATGTTTTTAAAACTTTGACCACAATCTTTAGTTTCCATTAATAGTCACAAGGGAGGTAATTGAATTTATTTTTAATTGAGATTTATCTGACAAAATAAAATAAAAAAGGTAAATAGGACAATAAAGAAATGTTTCCATTACCAGATTTGATAATTCAAAAATGATATAGACTGCATTTATTGACAACTTCTATTTTAATTATATTTCACTCGTACACACTTTGATCTGAAGAAGGTCCAATTTATATCACAAAATTATTTCAGGTTTGTATTCTGATGGTACTTTTTCCCCCTCCATAATAAAATGTCAACCATGTAAAAACAGTGAACATAGAACATTGATGTTCAAAAACATCCACTTCAAGCAATAGACACTAATACATTAATGATTTTATAGAAACAATTGATGTTTTAAAACATCAACATCGTTGTCACGTCCTACTATATGTGTGCTCTACCAATTCTCGACTGACATAAAATGAGCAAGCTTGTAAATACTCTTCTAATGAAACTTGTTTCAATATTGACATTTTTGTTGATTCGTTGATGTTAATTACTCTCAGGACCAGCGAATACGTAGCTACGTACTAATAAGTATTTCATGAGTGTCTTATAACAGACTGCTGGATGGATTATATGTTTATATGTAGAAATAAAATTAAAAATGAAATTATAAATTTAATTTTGTATTTTCACAATGTATGCCATTAACTTGTTCCCCTCTCATTTCTTTTCATCACAGTTTTGGGACTCCCCCCTCCCCTTCTAAAAACGAAAGTATTCTTTGATTGACCCCTAAAAGTTCAGTAATGTCAATATTAAACTATTCACTTGTATTGGTACTGTAAATGAATTCGTGTTAATTGTGTTTTAGGCAATGGAAGTTGTGAATTCAGTGCAAGCAATACTTTTGGTAGTGAAGCAAGCTCATTATGTGCAAGATGAAGATCAGTCATGGGTGGATTTCTTGTTGAAGGCAGTGGATCATAATAATAACAAATTACAACCTCTCCTTACTGTGTAACAGAACAGAGGCATGCCCTCAGTTGGTAATCTTTATTGAAGGACTATGTAACAAGTGATGAATTTATTATGTGTTTCAATTTTGTAAATTCATAATGCTATATTTGACTAAATGACTGTTAGCTAATTCATTAGAAAAATAAAAGTTATTTTCTCAGTAAGTAATATGATGTCCTTGTTCCTTTAAGAATGGTAAGTGTACATTAAAATAGGAATGTAACAGAAATGAAGGTGATTTTGACAGGGTACTTTGGTTTGTAGGTTGATGAATTTGGGAATCACTGGCAATAGGAAAGTGCTTCAATTCAATAGTTGAATCGGAGGTACATGATCTGAAATGCATGCTCTGGGAGAGCTTGGCATACTTTTCAGTCTTATTCCCTATGCTTTGCAAGAAGTGTTTTGGAGTACTACATCAGTAGTTTAGACCACACATTTTGTGTGCCCAGAGTTCTCAGTTTTCAGAAAATCAAGCTTCA
>JAHLJT010009436.1:55687751-55723569 GCA_031308135.1 Acheta domesticus
ATAAAAGTGTGCAATTACGCTAACAGTTCCAAAAGTTTGAAGAAAAAAATTGGAGTAATTATTAGAAAACTGCTTTGAGCGTTTCTGCGAATGCGAATTTTGAGCTAATTTTTACAGAGAACGATTGAGTTCTCGATAAACTTTACTTGAGCAATATTTTTTTTAATTTAAGAATGTACTCGTAAATATAATAATGTTAACAAATCACCATTAATCTAATATTACCGACGGGCGTGGAAGAAAGTAAAAAGTACATATTTATAATTTTTGAAAAAACAAACACTAAGAACAGAACAATATGGCGTTTTATGTTATTTCATAAGTACATTTAGCACTATCCCTACCAAAAGTTTAAAGAAAAAATTTGGAGTCGTCCGTTTTTGAGAAATCTTGTTGTTATAATATTTTTAAATTGCAAATATTGCACGAAAATTACTACAAATTTTCAAAAATGTACCTGACCTTAATGATTGAACTCACTTCAAAATTTTTTTTTAATGAAAAATCTCTATCTTCAATCTTTTCTTGTAGGAAGTCGCCAAAAAAATTAACTTTTGGAATTTTCGAAAAATTCAGAGTTAACCGTGAAACTGACCTATTCCACCTTTATAAGTGTATTTATTTTATCCTTACTAGAAATCTAAAGAATAATTTGAGCCGTTTTTTGAGAAAATTTCGAGAATGTCCGAGGGTCTTCATGTAAGTACAAACATTGAAGAAAGTTTTTTTCAAATCGCGGTGCCTCGAATGGACGCAGATTGACCGGGGAATATCCATTTTGGAAAAAATAAATCTCATCTATGTTTTAGGCCCTAGAATATTCGCACTTATGGCTGTTCACAGACGACGAGAGCATGGTACCCCCAAAACGTTGTATTTCCTTTAAAATCTCGAAAATCGATTTTCCCGCACAATGCATAACTTTCCAAACAAAAAAACAGTTGGTAAGTAAAAATGTTGTCTTCATAACTGTAGTGGTAGGCAAACGCCGAAAAAATTTTGATTTTTCCAATTTTTCGAAAAATTAGAGCTTTTAAAGATGAGCCACTACTCTCTTGAATGTCCTTCAGACTACATCAAAGTTTATCAAAATTGTTGGCGTCATTTTTTGAAAAGAATTGAAATGTCCCAGGGCTTCATGTAAAATACCCCCGAAAATTAAAATACCCGTTTCAAATTCGGGGACCGCGACATCAGCCAGAACGATTGAGGAATATCAATTTTGGAGAAAACTGTTTGAACGGTTGAGTTGCTTGCGTTGTTCATAGACAGGCAGACGGTAAGACGTTTTGCTATCAATCGATTTGTCGTTTATCAGGGAGCCCTAAAACATGGATTAGTTGCTACACCACGTGTTAGAGGATTTTTTTGCTAAATTTAGCAACTGGATTTCTGTCGAAAATTCACAGTTTTTCGCGCAGCATTACGTAACTTTCTCTTCTTAAGACGTTTCTTCTTAGATGATAAAGTAACTAGTGGTGCTACAGAATGGCACAGACTTTCCTGTATTAGTTTTTCTATTTCCTTCGGTCTGGGTTAGCTATTCGGATTGCCACATACTCGTGCCAGCTGCATCTATCACCGCTCAAGTTCATTTTTTGGCATTTTCTTAATTTTTCGGTTTCCAAATGGTAGAACGGAAATATTGATTTTAAATATTAAGAACAGCAGGAGAGTGGCTTAGGCCCGATTTTCACGTTAACTCTGAATTTTCGAAATTGCAAAAGTTTGAATTTTTTCGGCATATTCCTCCAACTACAAAATTGAAAATAGAGATTTTTCTATCATATAAAAATTTGTTTTCCATAGTGAGTTCTTTCTTTAAGATCATGTATATTCCTTTGAAAATTTTAGTAGTTTTCGCGCAATATTGAGTGGCAATATGTGCAATTTTAAAAATTAACAAAAAACAGATTTTCTCAAAAACGGCTTCAAAAGTATTTTCTTTAAACTTTTTGTTGGGATAGTGCCTAATGTACTCTACGAAATGACATAATTGCGTCATGTTGCTCTAATCTTTGTTTTTTCAAAATTATACAAATGATCTTTTTGACTTGTCTCTTATGTCGTTGAATTTTACATTAGCGGCAATTACTTCACATTATTACATTTATGATACAGTGTGCCTTTAATAATGTCGGATAAAGTTTCTCGAAAAACTCAACCGTTTTCTGTGAAAGCTTGCTCAAAACTCCGCATCTTCAGAAACGCTTAAAAGCCGTTTTTTCCAAAAAGACTTCAATTTTTTTTCAAACTTTTCGAACGGATAATGCTAATTGCACTCTTTAATATGACAAAGTTCATTTTGGTAGTATTTTTTTTAAATTACACAAATGTAATGTTTACTTTTACGTTTGCTATACGTACGTATAGTAGGGAAAGTTGTGTAATGCTGCGCGCAAAAACGGTGGATTTTCGGCAAAAATACAAACTCTTATTACCGGGCCCTGGGGACGAAAAAGTGGATAAATCCAGTTGCTAAATTAAAAAGAAAATCTCCTAACACGTGGTGTAGCAAGAATCCCTGTTTTGTGAGTCCTTCATACTGAAACCCAGCACTGAAAGCAAAACGTCTGTCAGTCCGTCCGTTTGTGAACAACGCTAGCAACTAAACCGTTCAGGCCGATTTTCTCCAAAATTGATACTTCCCAATCGATCTGGCTGATCTCGTGGCGTCTTGAATTTGAAACAAATATTTTAGTTTTGGGGATACTTTACATGAAGTCCCCTGCACATTTTCAGACTTTTCTCAAAATCGGCTGCAATTTTTTTCTTTAAACGTCCTACAAGAATAGAGCAAAATACTTTTATTAAGGTGGTACAGGTCCGATTTCGCAAATAACTTTGAATTTTCGAAAATTGCGAAAATATAAATTTTATTCGGAGTCTTCCTCCAACTACAAAATTGCAGATAGAGAATTTTCCTTCAAATAGAATTTGTTCTTCCTACTGAGTTCTTTCTTTAAAGTAATGTATATATTTTTTTGAACAATTTAGTAGTTTTCGCGCGTGCAATATGTGCAATTAAAAAAATTCAAAAACAAGTTTTTCTCAAAATCGGCTCCAACTTTTTTCTTAAACTTTTGGTCGGGATATTGTTTATATGAACTCTGTTAGACTTAAACGCCGTATTGCTCTATACTTTTGTTTTTTTAAATTGCAAAAATGTAATATTTTGACTTGCCTCTCTCGTGGTTAATATTTACATTAGCAGCGATTTGTTAACATTATTAATTAATGAGGATGTGTGCCTAAAATAATGTCAAGTAAAGTTTCTCGAAAACTCAACCGTTTTCTGTGAAAACTAGCTCAAAATTCCGCATTTTTCAGAAACGCTCAAACGCCGTTTTTCTCGTAAATGGTTCCAAATTTTTCCTTCAAACTTTTGAAAATGGTAGTGCTAATTGCACTCTTTAATATGACGTAAAGTTCATTTTGGGGTATTTTTTGATTTTTCAAAATGTACATAAATGGCGTAGCCTGAGTTTTGGCTTAGGGTATGTAACTCGAGAAATGAGACAATAATTTAAAATTTTGATTATAATTTTAATATTTCCCATTCACCAATACCATTTCAGTCAGTTTTGATCAATTAGAGCGCACAAATAATTTGTATATTTAAAATAAAAACTGGTCTAGTAAATGTAATAATGGCTCACGTACTTCATGTAGTATACTGGTTGAAAGTTAGAAAACGTTGACGTAAGTTCACGACCTAGCAAAATATAAATGTGTGTCCTCGTACTTTAATAATAATACTATCAAACCCAATGATTTCAAAATTGTCCAATTCAAATCATTTCGAACCCAGTTGAATTGGCATAATTTATCAAATGGAAAACAAAGGATCTATAAAAAATATATAATAGGAAGAGAAAATCAGTCAATTTACAGACACTTGATGAAAAACAGCTGACAGTTGTCCTTTGCTGCTTACACCAAGGGTTTCATCCAGTATGGCGGAGACAAACGAGGCTTTAGAAATTTCATTTTTAATTTCATGGGACATAACCGTGCTCACACTTGAAATCCAATAAACTCTGAATTTCTTGGTGATGTTGGCACGAAACACTGGAATTTTCATATCATCCTTGTCAGTTTTATCATATTTCTTTATTTCACTTATATATTCCATGAAATTTTTCTCAATTTGATGATCTCCTATTTACATAATGGCTAGAAAATACAAGCCCCTGTCTCCCAAAAAGCAAACAATTAGAATGAAGTGTGACAGAATTTCCCTATTTTCCCTTATATCACTGTTGTATTGCTCAACATAGCCGGTGTTGGCTGTTTAAATAAAATTCTATCCTCTCATATTTTTTCAAAGATTTTTAACTGTTTCTCACGGGCTATAATTTGTCCACGGCACAAAATACGACTCCATAATTATGTAGGCACATTGGATCGCGTGGTGCTCGCCATTCCAGGCACAGATGTGGACTGCACAGTCACATACCCTTGCGCATTCAACCAGCACAATCCCTAAACTAAATTGGCTACAAATATGTGGTTGCTAAATGCATTAAAACATGTAATAAAACTTAAATAAACGACGATGTTCATTAAATAACTTCGTTCTCGTACAAACACAGAAGAGAACATTGAAGTTTCGTAAAACGACAGCTTTTTCGTAGGCACCCGCGTAGGCACCTGGATGGAATGGGTCACTGTGCATCTGATTCACAGCGTAGGCTAGGGCATCGTTCATCCTTTTGAAGAATCGAATTCTCAACGGCGCAATGTTTGAAATATAATGAAATATTTGAAGAGGAAACGAAAATAACAATTGACAATTTACAATCATTTTGAAATAAAATAGCTCATATTGTCAGATATCATCCACATCCATGGACGGCCCCTGCATAAATGTAATTGTTTGAAAGGTTTCTCAAATATTTAATAAGCACATTAACAGCAATTTGTTAACATTTTTATTTGTGAATGTAAGTGCTTCAATTGAAGTTTTTTGAAAACAAAAAAATTCTGTGAAAAAGAGCTTTCAAATTTCGCATTTTTAGTGGCGCGTAAACGCCATTTTCTTAAAATGGCTACAAATTTTTAAAAGAAAATTGCCATTTAGGACGAGGTTTCGTGTTCTTTAGGGCCGGTTTCACCAAACAAGGAGTAAGAGTTTACTCTGGAGTAAATCATGTTTACTCGAGAGTAACGTCTTGCAGCGTTTCACCAACACTTTACTCGAGTGGTAAATCGCTTACACGAGAGTAAATTCGTAAGTAAATTTACCCGCGAAAATCCGTCGGGTAAACTAAGGAGTAAGCTCATTTTTCAATATGCGCGTACCTCCGACGTGTTGTCATGGCTCGACGATTGCAAATGATCGTATTTGAAAATGATTCCAGCGATGATTCGGAATATTATCCTCTAGTGCGAAGACAAAGATGGGGGCGGGGGAGAATGGATTATTTTCTTCCAATTATGACGATGGAGATTTTGTCACGAGGTTATATTTGGCCAAATCAATCAGATCTTCTATATGGAAGAAACGAATAATTTGCAAACTAATTACAAAACCTAAAAATAAATTCAAGAAGTATAATAATTTCACGAACTATTTTTTTAAATTGTAGGTATCTTACGATTATAGGCAATCAGTTCAGAGTCCAGATCAAAACAGAATGTCTATTAAGGGCATTTAAACGTGTAGCAAAGTATTTCATTTCTGAAGTGCGATGTTAACTTTATCTGGTACATTATAAGCTGTGGAGGACTTTGTAAATTTATTTTTTACGGATGTGGATACGAAATAAAGGTAGTAAATATACGATAACAAAAGGAAAAATAATAACTTCGAGGACTACAAGTACTTATTTATTCATTTTAAAAAACAGTAAAAACTGTATATGACGTATGGGAGAGAAGATCATCTGCGCACGTTTTCTTGAGTTCCAGAATCCCTTTCCATTTTAAATATAATTTGTTGAAAGATGAATAATGTTTAAAAAATAAAACAAAATAAATAATATTAATATTCTTTAAAAGCGCGCGATTAGCAACAAATGAAAACTTGACGTTTGCGTACTAATTCATAATATATATTCGAAAAACTGAACTAAGAAATATTAAGAAATAAATATATGAAAACTAAGAAATCAGCTACGCTAACTCAAATCACTAAAACACCACACAAGGCTATAACCTAACCTAACATAACCAAACACGCCGCCGCCAAAAACTCCCAAACTGAAAAATGAAAGAAAATAACCAGTGATTCCCATTGGTCCGCATTGGTTCACAGCATCACAGTCGCTCACGGCCTCTTCAATCGCCCTCTACTGTGCATGAAAAATTGCGCGTTCAATCCGTTCGCGGAGTAAACCGGGGAGTATGTACTCTAAAAGTACAATAACCCTCCAGAAGCGTGGAGAAATGCTTATATTTTACTCTAGTATAACTATCCTAGAGTAATGCATACTCTCGAGTAACTACTCTTAACTTTCCACCACTGTTGGAGAAACCGGCCCTTAATAATCTAAAATTAATCTTTGCGTTCTACCGCAACCCGAAAAATCGAGAAAATGTAAAAAAAAAAAATAAATTAAGCGGTGATAGATGGTATCTGGTTTTCTCAATGAAATATATTTATCAGAAATACACCTTCAAATAAGATCATGCTTAATTTTTTTAAAAATACGAGTAATTCTTCTATATAATTTCGTCACAGACATAATAGCCCGCTGCAAATTTACTGTGCTTTCAGACAGCCGGATGCGTCATAAATTAGAATTTGCAATTTTGTGTATTATTTCTTTGTTCGTTTTTACATTCGACCTTTTGTTATACATTTACACATTTATCTTTAAAGAAATTATTTATTTTCAAATATTTGAGGAGTATCGACAATTTGAGGAGTATCAAACATTAAGAGAGTATTGACAATGCAGGGAACGCAACAATTGAATTCCGTTCCGCTCTTGCGAATTTCTGTGAAATATACTTGGTTTTTTACTTTCCCGTATACGTACGTATACACGGAGTGATATACGTAGTATAGGGAAAGTTATGTAATGCTGCGAGAAAAAATGGCCAATTTTCGGCGGAAAAAATTAATTGCCGGGCCGTAAAAACGAAAAAGTGGATAAAACCAGTTGCTAAATTAAGAAAAAAAATCCCTTAACACGTGGTGTAGCCAGAAAACCCTGTTTTCTAGGTCTTTGATACCGAAAATCCAATTGAAAGGAAAACGTCCGTCTGTCCTTCCGTCTGTCCGTCCGTCTGTCTGTCCGTCTGTGAACACTGCTAGCGCCTAAACCATACGTACGATTTCTTCCAAAATAGATATTCCCCGGTCGATTTGATTCTAGTCAAAGCTTTGAGATTTTGAAAAAGATTCTTCAAAATTTGGGGGTACTTTATATGAAGCCCCCCGGGGTTTTCAAAATTTTCTGAAAAACGGCTCCAAATTTTTTCTTTAAATTTCTTGTATAAATAGAGTAAAATACACGTATTAACATGGCATATGTCCGATTTCCACGGATAACTGAATTTTTGAAATTGTGAAAGTTTGAATTTTTTTCGGCGTCTTTCTCCAACTACAAAATTGAAGATAGAGATTTTTCCTTCAAATAATTTTTTTTCTTCATAGTGACTTCTTTCTTTAAGGTCATCTACATTTTTTGAAAATTTTAGTGTTTTTCGCGCAATATTGCGTGCAATATGTCCATTTTTAAAAAATTATAAAAACAAGATTTTCTCAAAAACGGCTCCAAATTTTTCTTTAAACTTTTGGTAGGGATAGTGTTAAATGTACTCTATCAGATGACATAAAAGTCACATTGGTCTATCGGTTGGTTTTTTCAAAAATTACAAAAATGTAAATTTTTTCACATATTTCTCACGTCGCTAATATTTACACTATCAGCGACTTTTTCACATTATTATATTTACGAGTACATGTGCTTTAAATAATGTCAAGTAAAGTTTCTCAAAAACGCTACCGTTTTCTGTGAAAAGTAGCTCAAATTTCGGCATTTTCAGAAATGTTCAAACGCCATTTTCTCATATATGGCTGCAATTTTTTTTTTGAAACTTTTGTAACAGATAGTGATAATTACCTCTTTAATATGACGTAAAGTTTATTTTGAGTTATTTTTTTGTTTTTTCAAAAACTATATAAATGTAAATTTTTTGAAAAATCTCTCTGATCTTTAATATGCACATTATCCGCAATTTGTAAAGATTATTATATTTGTGAGTGTAAGTGCTTCAAATAACTTCAAATAAAGTATTTTGAAAACTCAAAAATTTTCTGTGAAAATGAGCTTCAAATTTCGCATTTTTAGTAGTGCTAAAACGCCATTTTCTCTTAAACGGCACATAATTTTTAAAAGAAAATTGCCATTTACGGCTAGGTTTTTTGTGTTCTTTAATATTCTAAAATTAATATTTCCGTTCTACCAATAGGAAACTGAAATATTAAGAAAATGACAATAGCATATTATGCAATTAGTTAAAAACGTTGTCCTTTTTTTGCAAGAATAAGAAGATATTACCGAACGAACGACGTTAGAAGAGAGTTCTGTAATTTCTTCTTATGAGTGCAAAACAGTAACATTATAAACGAGTTTCATACACTATTTTTTTTGTATAACAGTATTATAAGGATTTAAGGAAGCTAAATTAATTGTGTTAAGTTGTAATTCGTAGTTGTAGAAGATTTCAAATTCATGTTTTGACGTCATGAATGCTACCTAAGCGACAAATTTGTTTACAAATGGCAATTAGTTTGAAAGTCGCGATTCAAGCATAATGGATTTGTCTAGAGAAATTGTGGAAGAAGCTGCAAAAGTACAAAATGCTATGATACCGAAAAAGCTTTGCAAACTTCATGAGAAAGAGTACTTAAAGTTAAGGAAATTTATGGATAAAAAATATGCAAATTTATTATGCAAAGCTGCTGTTCTTTCGTATCTATCGGAGCAGTTTGGTTAAGTAAGTATAACGCACATGCTAGAATAAAGACGTTTGTTAATTTAATGCATGCTTCTTTAAACATTAAGTCCACAGCATGTAAAGCGTCGACACTATGGTGCACTTATTCCAAATTAAAGGAAATGCTAAAGATCAAAGAGAATATTGATATTGGAACTTTTCATAAAGTAAGTTTACTTATCGTCGCACGTAAATGTGGGATATCTACCTACAAAGGCAATGGTATGGTACCACTGCCTTCTTTAAACTCCATAACTGAAAATATATAGGGGCCGTGACTATTACGTCAGTGATGGCTCATATTTCGTGCAGAAATAGCGATGACTTACTGATTCGTGCAATAATATGCCATACTATGAACGATTTTGTTAATGTAAAAGGGTTGTTTATAATACTGGTATACGAAAAAATGTACTTTTGACGGTGATAGATGGCAGCTGGCAAGAAAGAGTATGTGGCAATTCAATGTAGCTAGCGAAAACCCAAGGAAATAGAAAACTAATACGGGAAAGTCTGTGCCATTCTGTAGCACCACTAGTTATTTCTTGGCGCGTGGGGGCGTGTCATCAAGATGGAAAATCTCACGGTATTTCGCGTCGTTCTCAGTTGTGCCGCTAGGTGTCGCATGATCGCCAGCACTGCTCGATACTGGTCGCGATCGTGCGACTTCTAGCGGCACGATTGAGAACGACGCAAAATGCCATTAGATATTCCATCGTGATGACACCCCCCACTCGCCAAGAAATGAAACCCAGGTATACGCATCATTGTTGTGACTTGTTATGGTATCAGGCCCCTTTTTCCAATACAACTTTACAAAACTTTTGTATTATATTTTGTACAGTTGTAGAATTTACATAGTTTTGACAACACTGCGATGGAAACAGCGAGTTATTCGCTTCTTGGTTGAATTGGACGTTTTCAAATAATAGCTAAGATGTTAGTAGGGCAGAAATCCTACGTAGCTGTTTCCAATAATACGGAAAAGTATATTCTGTTGAGCACCACTAGTTTTGAAAGATCTTTCACACAAAAATATTATTTTCTTATGCGCGTTTCCTACATTTTGTAAACACCATTGGATTTGTGAGGTAATGTGCTTTAAATGTCTTCAAAGAACGTTTTTTCGAAAACACAAATGATTTCTGTGAAAAGGGGCTTCATATTTCGCATTTACAGTAGCGCTTAAGCGCTTCTAAAAGCGGCTCCAAATGTTTCAAAGAAAATTGCCATTTAGGGCAAGGTTTCACTGTTCTTTTGTATTCTTAATTTTTTTTTTTGTTCTACTATTAAGAAACTGAAAAATTAAAAAAAGTAATTTGGATGGTGATAGATGGTGATAGCTGGCAAGAGTGTATGGCTAGTCTAGCCAAGACCAAAGGAAATAGAAAACTAAACGGGAAAGTCTGTGCAATTCTGTTGCACCACTAGTTTGATGAATAAATAAATGAAAGTAGCAATTAATATGTGAAACATGTGAAATTTAAAAAAATGCAAAAGCAATACATGATTGATTACACATGTATTATGCACTTCAACATCAAATCCATTCTTTAACCTCTCATGATAAATAACTGAATGGTTTTTAACCCTGAAATATCATCAACATTGAGAGGAAACATATAATTTCTGTACACCACTGATTAGTAATATTTTCCTTTAGTTGAACTGTATCCAAATCCTTTAAATTTAAATTTTACTTTGCTAAACATTGTAATAATTTCATATGGAATATTCATTATTGGATTTAAACTCAACACAACTCATTAAATCTACTTTAATTTACTTTATTTATAAACCTGTTACAAAGCACACAAAAATAGCATTTGTAATAAATTTTCTGTCAAAATTAAGCTTAAAAGCTTTCTTTCTTTACAAAACATAATTCTGCACATAGTAATCTCATAAGCAATACACAAGGAAATAGAAACACAGAGAAGAGGTCGCTTAACCTACAAACTTAATAGATATAAGTGGAGATGGCTGTATCTCTCAGACCTTCTAACATATGTAACTGCAGCTAGATATGCGCATAAATGTTCACAATTTTCATGAATAAAATTGCATGACAAATGCAACACATTCATCTATATAGGTTCCTAATATTCCTGTTCTGATTTGTTATTCTTAGGATCTGTTCTAAGGTAATGAAAATTTAAAACATGTATGCATACCATCTACAGACAACTGAACAAACATGTTTTGAACCTTTTTTGTAACCTACTGTACAAAAGTTATGAACATTCCTTGATTGCAAGTAAACAGTTTTACTGCTTGACTTACTATTATAATATTTACATTTCAATAAACTTAAAAAGCATAATGTAAGGTATAAAACTCTGAGTAACAAGAATAATTTTCTATTTAGTGAAATATTTGAACAATTTTAAGGTCTAGTAGTGAGGAAGCATTTAGTTAAAACTATATATCATATTGCATAATTTTTTTCACCAGATGAAAAATTAACAATTTTGAAATGAGATCTAAAATTCTTACACAAACCCCATCATCTTAATATTTCTTTCCATGAAAAACTATTTAACTCCAAAAGCACAGAAAATTTAGTACCATATCATCTTTCAGTTTTTAATTTTATTTCCATTCCCTAATTTTAAAACCACACCAAATATGTCCAACCTCACAAAAACAATTCTGAGAAACATTTACAACTCAGTATTGCCAGAAAATAAAATAAAAGGACACATTAATAGTTGAAAGAGTACACTTTAAAAGAATTTATTTTCTTACATTCTTTTAAAGCACAACAAATACTTGTGCTCAATACAATTTCAGAATGACTACTTCTCAAATGTTCTTTGAGTGTTCAAGTACCATCATAAACTATATAGAAATATAATCACAGAGCTCATCAATAAAAAAATCTTACACATTTTTAAAATGTTACACAAAATAGCTGTTTCTACAAAGATGTCAGTCAACATTGTTACAAGATTCTAGCACAGAAGAATGTTAGTTATTAAATCACAAGAGAAATTGGCAAACAAAAGGAGGTTGTCAATACCAAAGAAATGTCATGACCTTGTCTAAAATACTGTATTGCATGTATCAGCACAGTACTTGTAGGGAGAAAGTAAACAATTTTGCACAGCATAGTAAGGCACACAAAAAGACATGGAGCAATTAATTTTAGTGCATGGCAGCTAGTCTTGTGCTGGTTGTGAAGACGAACGGGCGCTTTCATACTCATAGCGCATTCTAAACAAAAACGCTAAATGTGAGACACAAGAACTGTTCCCATTGCTTCTAATTTCTTTCATTACATGTGATGGAAAATAGTATATTTACAAACATTTACAATTTCCACAAGAAGTTCAAACATACAGACAAATATAATATTCGTCTACAAGCACCACTTTGGTCTGTACTTTCTCTACAGTTTGCCTATCCATTACCAGGCCATACTTTTACCAGGCAACTCATTCAAGTGCCTCTGAATTAACAGAATTACAAAAAAAGATGAGTGAACAAATTTCATATTTTTTATGGAACAAATATTAAATAATGAATAATATCATGAGTCTCAAACTATTGTTGCAACAAGCAAACTATTTCTCTGAGAGATAACATTGTATTCTTACCCACCGAACAGAAAGTATTGTTAGCTTATCTCAAAATGCCATTTCCTTCAAAGCAGGCATAAGTAATTGCAATATACTCTATAGCAGGTTACAATCACATTTTGAAGATCACTTACCCATGATTTGTAAGTTTATAATTCTACATCCATGGTTTATTTAATCAACTTACAAAGAATATAATAAAAGTAAATGTACCATTTCAAAGCTATGTGCACAGCTTTCTTTCCTCATGTCAAATATCTGTATTATATATCTGGTCTTAACCAAAGTGACAACATATCAAATGCAGAAAGCACAAGTAAAAGTGGAAATTCACACCATTTTAGCACAACATTTACAGATATGAAATATATTTCTGACATTTTATACCAACAATAAAAGAACAGGGATTGTTGAACACTGCTCCTAGTGGCTAGTGCTGCGGAGAGAGCAGGGCATGTTGAGCTTTGAAACAATGTTCCACAGCCAGGGTCCTTCACAATTCTGACTCAACCGGGACCTGGAAGAGTAGAACTGATTTAAGTCATTGTAATGTACACAAATTATTACACTCTATGAAGAAGTACAATTTGCTTTACTTTGTACTCACTACAGTTCATGAAACATCAATTTGTGAAGCTAATGCTTAAAAAATCAAGTGTTCTAGAATAATCTACAACTGATGCACACTTTGACTATATTGTTTTTTCAGAGTAGATTCTTCACAAATAACTGTCAAAACTCAGAAACCAAACAAATTCATTGATTTGTGTTGTTATAAGCAATACAAAAGAAAACAGCAGTGGTATTAATTTGTAAAATTAAAAATACATTAAAAAATCAACAAAAATACTGAAGATTCAAACAACATGCAAAATACAAGGACAATGAAATGAAACATACATAATCTAAATACCATCCCCCAATAAATTTCATTTTTTAAAAGGTATGCAAACACATGACAGCATAGGGAAACCATCATTTTATCGCACCCTTCTATTGAATAATTTCTCTGCAGAAAATCGGCAGAAATACAATAATGAACAGCAACAAGAAGTTCACTATTACAATAGTCAGATAATTCAGCTTCCAGCAGAATATTTAGCAGAAGTGTTCAAAATCTCTTGAGTTTCGTCAATTACAGAATATAAAACTGCCACTTCAAACACGAGTCTCCTTTTACATGCTGATGTTATTGACTTATTAGTTATCATAACACATTCAGAGAAGGGCAAGGTGTACTTACTAATTACCTAAACCTGCACCAGTTCATATTTTCTGCATCAGCAAAAATAATAAATACGATTCACAACCTTTGTAAACAACTTTGTGAGTACATAAATACAATTAATTATTTTCCTCTCATATTTCAAATTAATGTTTCAAATTTGCTGTTTTTTCAAAAATATCCATGCTATTTGAATAGTTATCTGAATTGGGCAATAATTTGAGAATAGATTAATCTCCAAAGTTATCTTATTATTAAAGACAATAAGTACACCGTGTTCTTCATTTTGAAAGCAGGACATGCTTCTTCATTCTGAATAAAGAAATGTTACAAGATTATGAAAAATTACAAATTAAGTAATTCCATCCATCCAATACAAACATATGAAATGTTAGAAGAGGAAATATGTAATAAATCTCTTTGAAGCAAACTGCACCTTTGTAAGCAGTCTGTAAAGTGCGAGTTACATTTCAGAAAATGAAACTCCATCACAGGAAATGTACGTTTGCTATTAACGGTTAATGTATTACATAACGAACAGAGATGCAAGATGCAACAGAATCAATGTATTTGCTTGTTTCTTTGTTTATTTTCATAACTGCCTGGCTGCTCTTACAATCAAAATAAACTTCTCATTGATATCCGTGTATTTTGAAAGTAATTTCATGCTAACTTGCAGAATATTATAGTTAATCTGGTAATTCATTGTTAACGAACTGTTTCACAAAGGACTGCATAATGTGTACAAAGCAGTAGCAGTTATTAAGCTCACATTTTAATAAAATAATACTTCTCTGGTTCTACAGAAACACACATAAGAATGGTACTTAAGACTGTGTTTAAGAACTTGCAAAAAAATCTTATTGCCAGAATTAAAAATATATTTGTGTGCCTCACAATTCAATTGGTAAGGTGGAGTTTACTCCAGAGAGACAGTTTTTACACAAAACTTTTATTGCAAATAATACATTCTACTATACAAAAAAAATGAATGATTAAAAAATAGCAAAGATAAAATTAATAAAAGATTAACTACGGTACGCATAAAATTGATTAGGTGAACCAAATCACAAAACTTTTATAAGAGGGTGACTTCGTGTACCTCCTGGGTAAGACCCAGCCGGCCGACCTGCTACAGACATCTCAAATGTCTACCAAAAACCTCGAACATTTGAACGAGCGATCACCCCCTCTGTGTATCCACCTATCTTGTCTCTCACACTTCACGTGGCTCGAGTTGAGGCTAGAGGCTGTGAGGGAGATTCACTTGGAACTGAGGATTTGGAGGGAGATTCATTATCAGAAAGGTTGGCAGTCTTATTTTGATTCTCTTTCACAATTCCAGCCTGGGCTAAGTCCTTTTGAAGATTCTTAGAACTTGGAATTCTAGGACATTTACCCCATAGGCCATTATAACTCCAGAGCTAAACCCAGAAGGTTGGGCATGCTCTTGCAAGAGTTTAAAAGCCCGAGATGGCACGATATTGTATTCAAATGCAGGGTCTGCACCGTAATATGCTGCATTAGCCCATGAATTGTAATAATCACAATAGTCATAATAATTTGCACCATACATCATATGAGCAGGAGAGGGTATAGTAGGCAGTGGTGTGCTGGCAGTGTTATGGCTGACTGGAGTGGCTGGTGTGGCAGTGTTAGTGATATTGGAATGCTGAGGTTTCCCACGCGCCTTCACGGGCGAATGGTATGGGTTATTGCCTTCTTCTGACCCTGCGGAGCTAACAGTGTCATATGGATCCATATCTTCCTGTAGGAGCCGCAGGGCAGCTGCATGTAACTTAGCAATAGGTAACTTTTTAAGGCGCCGACCTTTCTTTCTTTGCAGTAATGTTTTGAACTAATTCTTTTACAAGCCTTGCAGTAACAGTTGGAGATGCAGGAGATGTTACACCAGATGAGGATGACAAACTGTCTGGATCACTTAAATTATTGTGCCTTAAAGGCAAAGAAAGATGTTCTTTTCTTGACTTAAGTTTACCAACACTTTTAACTTCCTTTTCATTCTTCTCCTGATCTTCTTTTACATTATCATCCTCATCTTCATCATCACTTTTGCTGCATTCATCTTGTAATAGTTTGAAAAGACGTGAGTGTGTAGCAACACGCTGGCACTGTAACTGAAGTTCATTCAGATTTGAATCTCCATCAGTGTCAGCATCAGATATCTGTCGACTCATGTCAGAAGTAACTCCTGAGTCATCTTCTTCACTTTCTTCTTGAAGCTTGGAATTACTTCTCCTAGTGTCATTTTCATTTTCTCCATCAATTTCCTTATTGCTTCTGGGTATACTTTCACAATTCTTTTTGTTTTCTTCTGCTTCATTGATTTTTTCAAGCTTTTGTTGAATTTGATTCAACTTAGAATCTGATTTTGTGCAAATATCATAGATTTTCTTTACAATCACCGCTGTTTCTGCATCTGTTTCATTTTCATCCTCCTCTTCACTTTCTTCTGATTCTTCAGTACTATCATCCTCTTCATTGTTTGTTTTCCCATTAGTTAAGGCAATATTATCTTCCTCCTCTGTCTTGGAACTTGAAATTTCAGTTTTCACTTTGTTAATACTGCCATTCTTCTCTTTAGGAGATTCCAGACTCTCTTCTTCACTTTCACTCTCACTCTCACTGTCACTGCTACTATCATTTTTGCTGATTTCTTTAGGTGGCTGTTCAGTATCTACTGGAGTTTCTTTAATAGTCACAAATTCTTGTTTCCTAACAACTTTACTTGGAAGTTGTTTTCCTTTAAGGTTTTTGTTTCGCACTGTTGCATCTTCATTCTCAGATTTAGTCCCTACATCAGATGCTGTTGATCTGCCAGAGCCTGAAGATAGCTTCACAGTCTGAATGCTAGTACTACTAGAATCATCATCCCAGTGACTCAATGTATCACTCTCATCTGCCTTTGTTTTACTTTCATCGTCTTCCTCCTCTGAGATGTTGCTTATGGTAGGAGTAGATCTTGGAGAATTTTTAACAGAAGTTTTCTTTCTCAGAGGAAGAGACAAACACACAGACACATCAGAATCTGACTCACAAGTTTCATATACATCTAAGCTCTCTGTACTCATCTGTCGGCAAACGTTATTATCTGGAAATCGAGAATTATCAGAGAAGCGAGAACCCGGAGTCTCAGTGGGACTTGACGCAGGACTAGTTTTAGAGGGGAATGATATAGTAACTGACACATTAGGTGTGTCACTATCTCTTCTAGCAGCAACATCAACTTTTCCACAAGCATTGTCTTTAGCAACACAGCCTTTAGTAGTACTCTCTTTAGCAGCAAGGTCTTTCACTGCATTGTCTTTCCCACCAGCAACAACAGTTTCTTCCTTTTCCTTGTTAGTAACTTCTTTTGTGAATGATTCCAGTTCTGCTTCTGTTCGTTTTACTTGACTATTACCCACAATAACTGTTGTTACTTCCTCATTATTGGCAGAACGACTAAATTTCAATTTTAATGGCAATCGCACAGTGACTGTTGATGATGCTGGATCTACAGAATCAAAATCAACATCACTTTCATCATCGTCATCATCATCCCCATCATCTAATGTGGCAGTAGAACTGTCTCCATCTTCACTTGGATTTACACTTTCTGAACTGTTTCCTAAAGATTTTGCATGTTTCACACTTTCAACATCACTCTGTTCACTTTCCTCAAATATAACACTAAGTTGATGAGGAAGATGTTCCTCTCTTTCCTCGTTCTCATTTTCTTCTTCCACCTCATCATCCTCATCTTCTTCTTCCTCCTCCTCCTCCTCACTTTCTTCTTGTTCTGTTTCTTCATCATTTGTTTCAGAATCTCCAACTTCTGATTTAGAATTATTTTTGTACACGTTTATATCAGACACAGAACGAATCATCTGTAATGCACTTCCACTTCCACTTCCACTACCACTGCCTTTTTTGTCTAATGGTTTTGAATCATGCTCCTCTTCAACTTCAGTGTCAGATCCACTGCTTTCTTCATCTGAACTACTCTGAGCACTTGATTCTTCTTCGGGGGCAGAAACAGAACTTGAAGATTCTGCTGGAGTTACTGAACTCTCAGAATCTTGAGCTTTATTTTCTAACATTGTTTTAACCTTTCCAGCTTTGTCATTTTCATTCCTTTCTTCTGAAGAAGCTTTATCTATAGTTGATGGAGTTGGAGTTGGAGTGGAATCTGATGCAGGAGTTGAAGCTTGATTTGAAGCTGGAGTAGCACAAGAGCGGGGAGTCCATTGGAGGACGTATTCCATTCATGAGGTGAGCTCCACGAGCAAATTTTGCACTGTAATAAGCCATCTCATCTGTTGACGAATATCCTGAATATTCATCCGAATCACTACCACTGTGTGGATAACGAAAAGGAGGAGCAAAAGGTGGTGGTGGATACATAGGGTATGGCATTGGAGGATACCCATAGGCAGCATTATATGCGTACATTGCAGCATAAGGATCCAGAATTCCTGTGGCACAGGAGTCTGATTCTGCTGCTGACGCTGTTGAGGTGGTGATTGATTTTCTGCATCAGGTGGAGGGTAGTAACCCCACCAAGCTTCGGGACACCAATATGGAGGATAGGGGGACATATTAGGATCATAAGGACCCCACAGCCCAGCCCCATTCTCATCATAGCCCTGTTTGGAGACTGAGACAGGTGTCTCACGTCCGTCTGGCGACCGTGACACTTGCTACAACAAATAAAATAAGGAGAAGAAGATATTTGATAGTATTAGAAATTACTGTCAGGGATCTGAATTTCTGTTGTTTAAATAAAAAAATGAAGATTACAATTTGCTCCTTAACTTCCATGAAGTTCCAGCATGTCTCTCAAGAACAGAAGAAAAAAGGGGGGAAATAGAAGAAGAAATACAAAAATTGAATAATAAATTAAACATACTGAAAACATGTTATCTTTTTCTGATGTGTCTTACAAAGATAATTAATAATTTGTTTGAATCATTTAACGTCAATACAAAAGCATAAGAGAGGTAAATTATTTAACCTCAAATATGAAGTTAGAAGAGTAGATTTGATGTTTAAAAACTGTGTTCACAAGCTTAAAACTTCCAATTAGTATATAAAAAGTTACTGTTCAGCAAAAAAGAATGGTGTGTGTTACAGGAAAACTGTCTTGCCTACTAATTTTAATATGCTTGAATAAATAAGTTTTTAACCCATAAGTCTTTGAATCCTAACTAAAATACTGAGTGATTTAATAATAAGAAAAATGAGAGGATAATCTAAATGATGCAGTCTAAAACTTGAGCTATGTCTAAGACAAAGATATTGTTTGCAACAACATACTGACATTCATTGATTTACAAGCAATGATAACTGCTTACCACAACTTTCTGGACTACCAGTCATTGCTTGTAACATCCTGAAAGAACGTGATGGTATGCTGCCACCCGACATATTTTCGAGGCTCTGGAACTTGTTGTTCAGAAGGAGGGATATATGGTTGTGGAGCTGACTCTGGAATACAATTCAATCATTAGTTCCCACCTATCATTAGAAGGGCTTCAGGCAGTAACAAGTTAACCCACATTAGCCATAAGAAATCTCCTGCTTTTCATAAATGTCAATATCTTGAATTTGGTGAAAGTATAGCATATCTTGTTACTTTTGTATCATATATGGGCAGTAAAAAGGCAAGTCAAGCTTTGAGCAAAAATAAGATATTAAAAGTACCCATTTATGTAAGAATTCCTGTGGGAGACTTCGTGGCTTGTGTGACATACCATGTTACTCCCATCATATCAACTGATTAAATTGAAATATGCATTTCTTTGGAAAATACTAAATGATTACCTGTAGCTGGCTGGTGAGCTGACATTGTGGGAGGTCCTGAACGAGCAGGTCCTCCACCACGAGGGACTGAAACAAAAATTTCTTTGAATACCTATTCTGAAATTTGCAAATACACAAATATAGCAGAGTAAACTGTGAATAAATGTGAAAAGTAAGACTTCAGAGGAAGCTCACATTAGATATACTCTTCAGATTTGAAATTGCAAACTATCGTGTAGTATTCATGAAAGTCTTGCAATACGTAATGATAATATTATCACTTTATAACATTGTAACATTAAATTACTTAGTTTTTTATAATGAATAACAACAATAATATCACTATTTAAAACCAAACCTATTTTCATGCTACCTAAAACATACATTGAATCCATGCTCTAGAATATACAGTTTATCATGCTGCTCTTTTCTCCTTGTCACGATTACAATGTAGTCCTTCATGCAACAATACAGAAAATACTTCAAATGTCTTTTTGTTGCATATGCTGCTTTGACTCCATGCACCCAGTTTCAAATATTTACAAAATTTTCCAAGAACACATTCCAGGTAGCAAGTGTTATCAGGCTTCTGAACCATTCATTAAGGCAAAGCTTTATCTAACATAAGATGCTCTGGGGTTGTGGGGTTCACTCCAGATTGTTTTCTAAACATACAGTGAAATATTCCACAAACAGTGCATTATAGTGTTGCCTACACTGCAAAACAAGGGTTGGATACGTTCATATTATGCGTGATGTGGAGTTATGAGTTTTTGGCAGGATTATTTGAGTGATCAAAATTAGGTGATGTTCCATCATTGCCCACATATTTCATTAAACCACTGTAAACATCCTGAAACTCATTGCTTGTGTGAGACGTATGTGTGTGTGTACATAAATGCAAAAACCTTATCAATCAGTCACAGTTTTAAAGATGAAAATGACAAATTTTCAAGCCATGCAACTACAAATTAATTATTACATTATATTTCTACATTGAAAGTGTGTAAATGATCACTCATTCTTCACATTCTGGGGTGAAGTAATGTGCAGATTGTGAATCTTTAGTCTCAGTTTATCAAACTTTTTTAAATGAACTGATAAAGCAGAATTTTTGGGTAGGCCACAAAAGAGGAAAATGTAAATTATATATGTAAGAATTATAAAAAGGGGTGAAGTGATTCACATTAAATTTTCATTAGCATCAAAGCAATCACGGAAAGCAATAATAAGATGCATAGAAATTCTTATTTTCTCTATAACATTGTATAGTAAAGACAAATGATTTTTAACATCTTCATTAATTCAGTGTATTAATATTACTGAATGAAATGTTTTTACAAGTATCATACATGCATTTGGTTTTGTTATTTTTATGAACAGAAATGGAACTAAAACTATCATCAGGAAAAATAGATCAATAAAATAAATAAAAATCTATGTAAAACTCAAATCAACCCACAAAACTACAAACAAAAACACAAATCATCCACCATTAAGGGCTGATAGGGCCTACCCTGGTGCTGGTCAGCATAATCAGCACCTGCACCATCCGTCATACTCTGCAGCATGCGGAAAGCACGTGAAGGGATGGATGCCCCTCTGTACCTAGGATCCGACTCATTATGGAGGAATGAATCCTCATCCACTGAAGAACAAAGGAAAGTACCAAGCAGAGTGAGTTAGAGCTATGTAAAGAGGAAGATATGTGAGATATGTGATTTGAAAGAAGTAATATGGGTCCTTCACAAGAATTCGTATTATGTCGTCAATAGATCATAAATAAAATTATATATTATTGTTTTCATTCAGTGAAGAATAATAAATAAGAACACAGCTTTTAGTTGTAATTTCTTCATTCCTTACATTTAAATAAAAAGATGGTTTGGTAAATGCATTATTTGTGAATATAACTAAATTTGTTCTAAAACTGAATTTAAATGTTTCAAGAAACATTCGAATTCTTTTATAACAAATTTCTGCTGTAGAGTCAACCTTGAA
This sequence comes from Acheta domesticus, assembly GCA_031308135.1. Taxonomy (NCBI): domain Eukaryota; kingdom Metazoa; phylum Arthropoda; class Insecta; order Orthoptera; family Gryllidae; genus Acheta; species Acheta domesticus. Next base: position 55,709,316 of record JAHLJT010009436.1, read on the forward strand.
AATTATTGAGGCAGTTTTAACTGTGTGTGTGAATCCTAAAATACATCATTCAGCAATCCTGGACATCAGTGAACTGCATTGAAATTATGTCTGGTGAACAAAAAGCTGCCCCAAAATAATGTTTCAAGAATATTCTGTAGGGAAAGAGACATTTGTGAATAAGTTAATACATCTGTTATGAGCTCAAACCTTTAAGCAAGTCTATGACCTTTCACCAGAAGCTGTTAGTAAATAAACTAATATAAATGTAATTATAAAGAATATTAAGTATTTTGAGTTCTGCACCAGTTCCCAAAGAATATTTCAAGAGCTTGCCCAATAAGCTTTCTGCAGGCAAGATCTATTCTATAAAAGAAAAAAAGGTTATGTACCACTTTCATCAAGCATCTTGAACACTCTAGATGGAATGTGACCCCCTCTGTACCTTGGATTTTCTTCTTCATCAATTCTGGGTTCCTCTGAAACTGTTGCAGGAATACTCCCTGATTATGACAGTAATTTTGCTTGAGGAATTATGAGAAATGAAAGAACTCTATTACAGATCCTAAATTTTAAAATTAATATCTATACAACAACAGAACTGGTATAAAACATTTGAAAACATCACTCTCAAAAAAAAAATGTATAATGCTTTTTAACAATGAGGTGTAAAAAAAATTTCAATTTGGAACTTCAATATATTATATTGATGAAAAGTTCTTCAGAGATCATTAATGTAGTTTGTTCATTTATTCACAAATTGTAATTTATTTAACACTAGAACGCCCTGCTTTCTTATATCCCCTAAAACGCCCAGCGGAGTCATTTCAACTCCGAGCCTTCAATGATACTTCTTAAAAATAAATATTGCAAAAATATTTATCTATGTTAGTGTAACAATATTAAAGATAATTATTTGGTATATAATGGGATTATTATGCCACAACTTAAATATATTTTAAACTATTCTTGCCAATTCTCTTCCGCAGAATGGAAATTAAAGAAACTTCTTGGACAGAATGTGAAAGTAATCAAACAAAACAATACGTTGAAAAGTAAACTTTTATCTATTGATAATATTTTTGCAACAGTAACAATAAAAACTTTTAATTTTCCTTAATACAATTTTCACTTACGTTAGAAAAATTGATTTCCTTGCATTGCACTTTCCATACTGTCTTGCAATATGTTAACTTTAATTAATTATTTTCTTTAAATATTATTTATTATAAACAAATGTATGATACAATTGTGTGTTTGCTTCACAACGATAGAAACGTATTGTCTGTTTCATGATGTAGTTTTCTAAAAATTAATTCACTTATTCTAAATGGCACTTATTTCTTGTTCAGGTTATATTTACTTTCTACATTTCTGACTCTACTATGAATACAGGACAAAATATATCCAGTTGTATGATTCAAACTTTTAATTCCTTTTACAGGCCATAATTTTCAAGCACATTTGGTAGAATATTATCCTGACGTTTGATCAACCTGCCATGTGTTCTGTGTTCACAGCTATATATTTCAAGTTTCCTCTCGGTTTTCAATACTTCCGCTATATTTCTAGAGAATAAAAAACGAATTAAAACACACCTTTTGAGTGATCATTTCCCACAAGTCACAATTTTTTGCTGCTTTCATTCAGATTTTATACCATAAATTGTGTGAATACATCAAGTTTGAAAGGAAAATGCCAGTCTATCAACTCTGTTCATCTGACATAAAATGTCTACAGTTTCTTTAGTCTACAGTTTCTTACATGTCATACTAAAGACAAATCATTTTTTAGATAAAATCAGTGAAATTAGCCATTATTTCTTCTCACACCTCTCTTATTTATTCGAAAATCATGATTCATGAACAAGAATGAATAAAAAACGAAGTATATCTGACCACATCATCACCATCTGGAGTCCAAATTGCTCTCCTGTGCACTAAAAAATCTTCTAAACTCGGAACATTTCCCCTTTATATAAATAATAATAAGAAATATTTTGTCATTGAATCTTCAAATGCTAACATTCCTTTTCTTTCAAGTGACAATAATTTGATTTTGAAAACAATGGTGTTTTGGGTAACAAAACAACTCATGATTCAAGACTTTACATGTATTGAAGAAGACCTGAAAGCAATGCAAAACAGAAGGCATCCTCGCATATTTCTCAAGAAGGTATCTGAAATTCCAGGAGACACATTAAATATTTTTCAGCGTTGAACTGTATGAAACAGAACCTATAAGATCAGGTCAGTATGCAAGGAATCAAAATGATGCCTTGCAGGCATTCTAGGTTAATTCAATAATTTTTCATGAAATATGTTACTGAAATTGATGAAAATTCATGAAATCACAAAATTCTATCTTCAAAAACAAAGAAATTACAAGTATATAAAGAGCACTAGGAGTCAAAATGATGCCTCTGGGCATTCTAGTGTTAAGAAGCCACTAAATAAAATTGGCTACTTTTATAAATATTATTTTTTATAGTTTTTTTTTACCAGACTCATCAAACTACAATTAGTTATTTTAAATTCCCTAAAAAAGACTTTCTTAGAAGATATATTCTAAAAGTATTCCTAACGCAAACAATGTACTTTGAAGAACATAATGTTTTTCATTGCCTTAATTTAAACATAAAATTAGGCAAAGTAATGAGAATATTTTTTCCTTGAAGAACAGGTGTTTGAATGTGTACAAATACCATTACAGCTCACTAAATGAACTTTATTCTCACCTTGAGCCTTGAACTTGTTCATTAGAGCACGATCATCCTCACTGAGTTGCAACTTGCGTAATTCATGCACTGGAACACCCTGTGTTGACTGTGGATTCCACTGACTTTGTTGAGGTGTTTGCTGACTCCACTGATTTTGCTGACTTGTTTGCTCTGAAATTTTAATTAGATGGTGTCTATTTATATTATTTATGCAGAATATTCCCTTTACACTGCTTCAGAAACATGCAAATCAATTTAAAATATTGATAATTTATAACTTAAAATGTTAAATATATTATTTTAAATCGTTAAGTGATCTCAAACTAGAGTGTGGTTCACTTCACTTCAATGGTTCACAATGTTTTGTGGAACAAATATACACATACATTCATTTTCGTTTATTAAGAAGAAAGATAATGTATGATCATGTATGTAATAAATAATAATCCATTTAGAATATGTATTTTGCTACCAATTAACACATATTTTCCTAGTAATGATAAAATTCTGTTACCATCTTCTGATTGATCAGTATCAGTAATCTTCTGCAGCACTCTGAAGGATCTTGACTGAATAGGAGCTGGGCTTGCTGGACCTCCTCCAGTTCCCCAGCTGTGCTGCTGTTGCAGTTGGCGAGGACTCTGAGCAGGTGCACTGTAAATACAAGATTGAAATTTTGAAGTCAGCGTAACAAGATGAAAGGCCTATAAGTCGGGTTGTCATGAGAATGATAATAGAATTCAGGACATCCAAAATATATTTCAGAGCAAATTGTTTATTTTTATACAATTAAAGGGTGAATCAAGAAAATCGTATTACAAAGAAATAGTATATTAAGTAAACAACTAAATAAAAGATCAAGATAAATTACATTACACACTTTCAAAAATAACAGGATGACCACTCTTTTTCTAGCTCAAATTTTGTTGACTTTACCTGGCAATCTATGTTATTATTTTTCCATGACAAAATTTGTGAAGTATTTATTTATTTATTTGTCAAAAAACAGTAAAAACTGTATATGACGTGTGGGGAAAGAAATTTAAAGTATTTTAAAGTATTTAAATAAAAATTAAATAAAGCATGACTGGTTGATATTAAAATGCTGTTATTTTCAATAGAGGCCTCATTTCTGATAAGATTTACTAAAAAAGTGAAATACATCACTGTCAATTACCAAGTGTAGATAAATATTATTCTTGCGCAATGTTCTGGCTGGTCAATATTTAATCAAAAGTGTTGTAATTTACGTAAATTAATATTCGACAAATACATTTAAATTTTTAGAATATTCCAATTCATAAAAGTGCAAGTGCCAAGGAAATCTACATTCTTGTTGGCATTTTTACAAAACTGACTGGAAGAATGCACACACACACACATTATATATATTATATATATATATATATATATATATATATATATATATATATATATATATATATATATGCATCAATTAAATATTTAATTTGAAACTAACATTCTAACATTCTAGTTCTTAAAAAATACAACTTTTAATTAATTTCTATTCGAATTCTTTGAGTTTTCCAAGATTTGATACATACAAGGAGGAAAACTTAGAAAAAAATGTTTGAGTAGTTTTTGAGAAAAAAAACTCGTAATTGTATAAAAATTGCTAAAATTTCACGCAACATTACGCGAAAACTACTCATAATAATGAAGTTGTACAAGACCTTTAAGATCTGTCATTGAATAAGAGATTCATTCAGGAAAAAAAAGCTCTAACTTCAATATTGTTGTTGTAGGAAGACGCTGAAAATTTTGAACTTTTGTAATTTCTTAAGGTCGTCTTCGTAATCGAAAACGAGATTTGCGCAAATTTTGAAGCGTTCTTTACTCTACGAGCGCAAAATGTAAGAAAAAAATGTGAAGACATTTTTGAAAAAAAAATTCAAAATGTTGTCGTAGCATCATGTAAAGAACCCCCAAAAATCAAAATACCCGCTAGTCACTCGGAGGGACTCGAGTTCGTTCAGATTGATCCAGGCGTATCAATTTTGAAGAAAATCGTCTGATTGGTTTAGGCTTTAGCGTAGCGCCGACAGACGGACGGAGAGACGGACGAAAGGACATTTTGCTGTCAATCGATTTTTCGGTTTCAAGAAAACACAAAACATGTATTCTGACTATTCGTGTTAGAGGATGTAATTTGCTATATATTGAAAGAAGATTTATCCAAGTTTTCGATACCAGCCCCCGAATTTTCCTGACGAAAAATCGCCGATTTCTGGCGCCCGATTACAATTATTTCTCTTCTTACAAAGTAAGCGAGAAAGTAAAAAATTAATGAAAGAAGGGGGAAACAAATGTATCAGTAGTTAAGACTCAGTAGTTAAGATTACTGAATGATAATATAACAATACAGTTTTAATCATTTTGTGTTTTTATTACTTGTTTTAAAAAGCAATTAAAATGTGGCCCTGCTATAACATTTCACATCATCAAACAATTAGCATTTCAAGCAGTGAAACAATTAGATTTAGCCAGGTGTATTGTAGAACTTCCTTCTTGGTCGTTTATCGAATATTTTGAAGGTTCGTTTCCCGCCTACTGCAAAACTCAAGCTGTGATGAGGGCGGAATAAGGACAAAATCGATTTCTGGTTTTTATTTCCGTATTATTCTCTGCAGTGTTTGGTACATGCTACTGAAGTTTTGCGCCCACGAGAGTAACTTCTCGAAATGAGTCAGTCTCGGGGACCCAGTACAAGTTGCACGAACTTTCAAAGCTCTTTTAAAAACAGAAATCTTAACTGAAACCGATTCATTCGTTTCCGGTTTCAGCAACATATTTAATGAAAAAAAACCGGGTTACCTAACAATTTGGAGCAAATGTCATTTGAGTAACTCCGTTACATGAAATTTCCCACTCATGTTCAGAAAGTAACAATTTTCGACCTCTCCACATGCTCTAGAAGTTTGCAACGTTTATTCTGAGACGCCTATATCGTGATCACGTAACTGGTCTAGTGGGCTACGTAGGTTACGTGATTACTCACACTAATTCTGATGGAAGAGCGTTTTCCGCTATTACTTTAGCCTAACTTTCAAGGGCGCACCACGCGCAGAGACTCACACGTGGCTTCGGTTCGCCCTCACTATTGAATCGTGTTTATAAGTTACCGGTTTCTGTTTGATTCGTTCCGAGGAAGAGAACGAGGAAGGGAAATTGTTGGCGGCGTGCAATGGGCCTACCTGTCATGCGCGGGTGAGGGCGTGCATGCGGGCGAGGGCGAGGGCGGGGCGAACTTGTTGTGCACGTACACGGGCCTGCGCTGCTGCACGTTCTGCGGGGACTGCGGCTGGTGGTGTGGCGGGGCCGGGGTCGGGGCCGTGGGCGGGGCGGCGCCCTCGATCTGGATGGGGATGATGCGCGTGCCGGGCGGCGAGGGCGCGGCCGCGTGCTGCTGTTGCTGCTGCTGCTGATATTGATGTTGCTGTTGCTGATGTTGCTGTTGCTGGAACGGCTGTGGGCGTCCGCCAGCCTGAGGGGACGGCGACGGAGCGGCTGCGCGCGGCGGCTCGCGGCCCTCCACCTGCAACGAGGCTCACGTTACGCATGCGACATCGACAACAGAACATCGATTTTACTTTTTCCTAAAATTCGATGCTCATGGTTAAAATATTGAGGTTAATATTTCACTCAAAAACATGGATGTTATTAGACATCGATGTTTTTAAAACTAGATAAGTAACCACTGAAGTTCATGGCGGGGGGTGGAGAGGGGATTTAATTTGAAAGTCGACTCGTTCATTAATTTTCAATTGAGATTTATCTCACAAATTAAAGACAAAAACATCAGGATAATTAACGAAACTTTAGTTATATTATTTAATAACTCAGAAACAATATAGACTTCTTCATTGACGAAAACTCGATTTTATTTATTTTTCACCCTTCGTCACATTGATCTGATGAATATTCAATTTATGTATGTCTGAAAAATACTATAGAATTTTGAAATGATGGTACTTTTTTATTTAAAAAAATACCAATCACGGAAAAACATCGAACACAAAACATCGATGTTAAAAAAAATATCGGCTTCATAATATCTAAGTTAATTACATCGATGATTTCATAAACGTTGCATCCCTAGCACACACTGCGTCGACGACTATTCTTTTTGCGTCCAGGGAATAGAGAGATGAAGACAAACCCACGTAGGTTAAAACTTATTTTGATTTTTTTCTTAATTTTATGTACTCTTTACCTCTTTCTTTAGTAAAGGGGTTCCCAATGGGGTCGGTATCGGCACCCTAGGTGTTAGAGTCATTTTAAAGGGGGTCAATGACGGTCAAGGGGTGTTTGGGTCGATAAACAAATGTACACAGGCAAGTGTACATTTGTGGTGTAAGCAACGTCCTATTGATTACAAAATGTAATACTTGATTATACTGTAAAACTTGAAAACGGTATTGGTAGAAACGTTACAAAACACAAAACTAATAAACCACATTTTTAAAACTTGTGTTCATGTTCTTAGCGTAATTGATTGATTTATGTGAAATTATTTGTCACAATTATGTTGTATGCTATGTGAAAAAATGAAGGGGGTCGATGAAGCAAATCGTTATTTTAAAAGAGGTCCATGGAAGGGAAGGTTTGGGAATCTCTGCGTTGCCATGTTAAATATACAGGAAATCAAAATAACATTGTTCTATGGGGTGAAGAAGATAACCTTTTGCCAATGAACATGTGGTGATATATTTCACTTAACGTAGTTATACTCCGATTTAAATGTAGTGTCCCTCCAGGGTCACAGTTGCAAGGAGAGGAGGATATTGGCATCCAATCGGAAGAATTACTACGACTTAAATTTTTGGTACTGAAGTTCCCGATTGGAATACAGTGTCTCCCTCTCCTTCCAGCCCGTGACCTTGAAAGGATACTACATTGAAATCGGAGTAAACACATACGACTTTAGCCCCTGATTGGCAATGTCATTAGGGGCAACGTCATATGTCAAACTTGGTTATATGAATTTTCCCACCACATGCTCATTGGCAAAAGTGATAATCTTCGACCTTTTCCTAGAAGTTAATAACATTTCTTCTGTAGTGGTCTCTGTGCCAATGCTCTCACCTGGATGGGTATGATGCGCGTGCCAGGGGATTGCTGCTGCTGCTGATGTGGCGGCGGAGCGGAGCGCGGCGGTGACGGCGCGCGTTGCTGCTGCTGTTGCTGTTGCTGCTGCTGCTGTTGGGCGGGCTGCTGCTGCGGCGGGGCGCGGGGCTGCGCCCACGGGGGCACCGAGGGCTGTGTCTGTTGCTGGCGCTGCGTGAGCCAGGGCGTGGGCGCCTTGTTCAGCGTCACCGGAGACATGGGCCCGGGGACATCACAGCGGGCGGCGTCTGTTGCTGCTGCTGCTGCGCACGCCACCAAGCGCCACCGTCAGATCGCGCTCGCGCGGCGGGCAAGCCCAACACGTGACTCCCAGGGTGGAATGCCACTTGGCCAGTAACTGATTGATTAGGGATTCCGGGTGCGTCAATGGCTAAGGTCATTAGTCCCATAAGTGTAGTGCATTTTTATTGCGGGAGGTGGCAGTGATCTTCCCCGCTGGATGGCGAGATCCGGTGCAGACCTACACGCTGCTACCGGGTTTCCCTCAACCAGGTATCTCCAACTAGCGGGGCACCGCCCCAGCCGGCACAAGCTCTAAGCTTCCGACTGATCTTCCAACGTGTGGTGTGAGCCACTTCATTGGTACCATTTAATTACTCTGCGTATTATCCTTACCGCTATTATCCGTTAACAATTTATTACCGAGAGCTGTTTGAACCGGTCCTTCCAAAAGTGTGAGCGAGTGTGTGAGGGGAATAGCTTGTGCCCGCGCGGGCAGTGCAAGCGCTCACCGTGACGGGCGGGATGTAGAGCGAGCCCACTTGCGAGCGGCGCTCGGCGGGCGGCGCCACGGGCGGCACGTAGATGCTGCCGGGCTCGTTGGGGCGGGCGCCGGCCGGCGCGGAGGCGGGCTGCGGGGCTGGCGCGGGGGCGGGGGCGGGCGCGGGCGGCGGCGCGGGCGCGGCGGCGGGCGCGGGCGGGGAGCGCGCCTGCTGCTGCTGCGGGGGCGCCGGGGGCGGCGGCGGCGAGGCGGCGCGCGGCGCGGGCGGCGGGTGGCGGCTGCTGAGGGGCGGACGTGGGCCGGCGCGTGGCTGGGGGCGGGCGCGCCCGCGGGCGGGAACACGGCCACCGGCAGCGCGGGCTGCATGGCGGCCAGCGCCGACGGCGGCAGCGGCGCGCCGCCCTGGGCCAGCGGCGACGGCTTCGGCGCCTGCGCACGCCCACACGCCACTCAGCTACTCGCCTTTTCAATAGACATTCTGCTCCTCAGCACTTTGTACTGGATACATTCTCTCAACACCGCTAATTGTTAAACACTACGAAAAATTTATGTTTATATTAATACTACCGCATGTATGCGAGAATTCTCGCGTGATAAAACCCCACCCTCTTCCCTAACCTTCCATTTCCATATTATGCCCATAATATATCTTTTCCTGCGACAGTTGTTCTGTGTTTCCTTGCAATTGTACTAATGAATGTACTGTACGTTATGTGTAATGTACTGTGCATTCGTTTAGTATAATACACTCTTGTCGATACAAATCATTCTTATTTACTTTATTATCTAACAGACGTACACCCTTGGAATTCAATAGTGTGGGATGTCAAGTCAATAGTTTAATTTCTCATTCTGTTGCAGATTCTGCACGTTTCCGAACAGGTAGGGTGGAGTAGAGAAACGCCGAACCAGCAAAAATGTACTAGAAAGTCCAAGAAATCTAATCCTGTAGATTACGATGGGAGGAACGTTTCTTAAGAGTTCTCAAATATCAAGGTTTTAAGACCCTAGAACACAGCCTGAGTGTTGCGGATTCCATTAATATTTAGATGCGTTTTTTAAATCCTTCATATTTTTTAAGTTGATGTGCAATTCGTCAAGCCTCTGTGAAATTCTCTTTTTTTAGAAACCTTACTTATAAAGATTGGTTGCGTGTGAGACCTGCTAAACTCATCTATTATATATAATATTATATATTCGGTAGTGTACTACCGAAATAGTAAAGGAGAGGATAGTAGGGTAACAACACCAACCGTATGGAATCAACTTGGAATGTATCGTGAATTGGGAGATGGAAAATGGTACAAAGAAGAGAGACAAAGGTGGGAGGGAGAGGAAGAAAGGAAGAGAAAAAAGAAAGAAAACGAAAAAGAAGAAGAACAACCAAGAGAGAAACAGGAGAGAGATGAAGAAGAGGAAATACTGAGATAGTAAGAAGGGAAGAAAAGAGAGGAGAGAGCAGAGGAGAGAACCGAGCAGAGGAGTGAAGAAGCAGAGGATAGGATAGAGAGCAGAGCAGAGGAGGGAGCAGAGCAGAGGAGGGAGCAGAGGAGCGAGAGAGCAGAAGAGAGGAGGAGAGCAGAGGAGAGCAGCATGGAGAGCGCAGATGTGACGAGAGAGACAGAGGGAGAGAGAATAGTAAGAAGTAATAGCAAAAGAGGTAGTGCACTCACCGGCGCCTCGCCCACGCCCTCGTTGGCGGCGGTTGCGTACGATGCGGCGCTGCATGCGCGGGCTGCGGATCTGCGACAGGTCGAGGCCCGCCGGGCGTGTATGTGAAGGGCTTCTTGTCCTTGGTCATCATAGCGTTCTGGATGGGCGGCGGGGCGGCTCCGCGGGCCGCGGTTGTCCGGGATCTGCACACGTCCACGCGGGCCCATGCGGTTGGATTCACCTACACTCAAGCTTCTGAAGGAACTTCAGTTTACGGTGAGAGCGTAGGCTTCCGCGGCCGGAGTCAGTACTTACTTGGTTATCCGGGAGACGCCGCGTCCTAGGACAGGTGCCAACGTTTCGGCCGTCCATTCTGCTACCGTTACTCAGCACCTGTGCTTAGGACGCGGCGTCTCCCGGACAGCAAAGCAGTTTCATTTTATGGTGCTTCGTAATTTCTCGGAGAATCTCCAAAGCCCGATGGATATTTACTGCTTGACTATTTGAACGAACAAATGACTAACGAATAAAATTTCGCGAATAGTAGAAAAAGAATGTGGAGAAGAAAAATAATTCCATTTTACAAAAATACTTCCATTTCCATAATTCCATAGTCTACGGAAACACAACAAACATAGCAACCCAGGCTGAGTGTCTGAAGTGTGTCGAACTCATCAGATAGGCACTCAGTCGAAAAGTCGTTATGATTTAATTATTACTTCAAGTGGGCTCACTCTTGTCTGAGAAATCCAGAATTAACTGTAGATCTAGTCCATCAGTAAGAATGGGTCGACGTTGCATCGAGGAAGAAATTTTCGCGCAAGAAATTCAACGACAGCTAGTCTTTAAGCTGTTTCTTCGTCCTCAAAAGTAATCAGTAAAATTATATTGTGAACAGAACAGCAGTAACAATGATCACTTCGAGAAGGTAATAATTAAATAGTGATAATTTCACATGGATAGTTAATTTCTAATTGGTTTATACGGTCTAAATGTTTGAATGCTTCTACCTAAAGTTTTGTGAAGGGTATCACGATGAGTATTATTTCATCGCATTAGGTTTTGAGAGTGAAGGTAGTAGGCGTACACCGGATTCCAGAATCGACTGCCACTCTGGCATTCGCCTGCAAGTCATCAGACAACATTCGGAAACTACTGATCAGATCAGGCGACTTACGAACTCAGGGTTTTAATTACATTCAATAGTAAACAATTATTTCAAGTTTCCCTACCTACGCAATACTTTAGTTACATACTGTGACTTTTCTCGAAGGAAATGTCATAAGTGTACAAGTTTCACAGTCGAGTCGGGCATTCGCATGGAATGACCTTTACGGAATAGGGTCTCAATTTACATTTTAATTTCTTTACAACGTACAACTTTTTCGATGTTTTATTTCTTAGGAATATCTAAAAAGCACACGTAATACGAAAAAAATGTGAAATATTCGACATACAGAATTCATATAGAAATGAATGCAGTAAGATCTTGAATTTGATGGAAGTTATGATTTCAGTCTTAGCTAATAACTATGCGGAAGAATATAAAATTCCTTACGGAACATTTTTTTACCAGTATAAATGAAAACGTGAGTATAAAGAGAGGCAAACAAGCTCACGGTTGGCGATGCGTCTGCTTCCTCACTTCTAACTGACGGGGGACTAACAGACAAGTTAAGGGGGAAGAGTACCGTGAAATGGGTCAAATTATCTATTTTCGTTTTTTGTCTAAATAAATAGTTCAAACCCCTTTTCAAATATATCAACATTTTTCTCCCAGGACGCCTGGTCGTCCATTTAATTCTTATTTAAATGTCCTAGGGCTCATGAGCCACGCCCCCTTTTTGACACTGCTTACAAGAATGATTATTTTTTCGTAATTTTGATCGCATATTGGGTTGTTAATGAGTTATTAAAACATACTCTTGTTCATAGTTTGGTAGCATTGTTCTATTCCGCTAAAAGATATGGCCCAGAATATGGTGCAGGAATGTTCTAGTTGTGCAGTGACAAGTACAGACTTTTTTTAAATGGGTTTGCCGAAAATGAACTTATTTAGTAATTAATGTACATTTTCTCAGAAACTATTGTTCACAATTAATTAAAATTTGCAGGATACATTCGTTATAGTATTAGAAATAAATTTACATTTTTATATAAACATTCTAAAATAAAAAATATAAAAAATACTGACTGCTCAAAAATGCTGGAAAAATGGGGCAAAAGTTATAATTTAAAAAAAATGTAATCAACTTAAAAAATGTCAAAATAATAACATGGCTGAAGTGTGCGAAATACTATCATAATTTTCTAGTTAGCCATTTTCTAGAAAAAGGACATCAATAGTGGCAAATTTAACATGGTCGATATACTTAGTTCCCTCTCCTCTTAAAATAATACTCCTAAAATTTCGCGCAGCGGCGGGGCGCGGCGCACGCGTGCAGGCGCGTGGGTGTCCTCACCTCAGTGTTGAGGCGCACGGCCGGCAGGCGGCCGGGGCCCGGGGGCGGAGGTGGCGGCGGCGCTGGCGGCCCGCCCGGGGGCGGGGCGGGGGCGGAGGCGGGGGCGGCGCTCGGGAAGGGCGGCGGCGGCGGCGGCGCGGGCGCGCTCACCTCCATTCCTGCGCAGGGACACTTACCATTAGAGCGTTCATTCAGATTCAGATGAGTTGCCACCTGGGTAACATTCACTGTTATCCCCTCCCCCCCTTAGGACTTTATCAAGCGACAGCCGGTTATCCTTTACGTCTCGATGAGACGCCACATTCGACATACACTAGATACCAACATAAGGGACAAACAATCGTGCCCAAGGCAGGACTCGAACCCGCGACCCTTGGGACCGAAGCGTTGAGTCGGTACTCTCTTAGCCACCTCGGCCATCCAGGTCGCACATCACTGTTACAATCATTGAAAATTAATCGTTTTATGTATGCACCCGAAGTTCCGCGGCCTCTCCCGCCACAGTGTTGGCGCCGCGACGAGCCATCTTCCCCATAAGGGCGCAGTTGAAAGGACTGATACAGGAAATATTGTCCGTTTAATTTAAAATCACACGCCACAAAGTCCACGCCACACAGCGGTTACAATTACATCCCGATGGGATGCTTATTCGACCATTCACTAGACACCAGCACACATGCGAGATCTGATATGGGGTCAACAGAACGCAACGCACTCAAGTTACTATCAAAATATTAAAATATATACATCATTGTACTGTTCCTTTTATGATCTATTGCTATTGAGAAAAATATACGGTTCCATTTAAAGTATCAAATATGATTAAATTTCTCGAAAATTAAAACATTTCAAACAATATATCTTCGACAATTACTATTACTTCCTCCATGATTCCACATCGTTGAATGAAAATTGCATTTCGATATCGTGAAGCGTTTAGAAGTAGTGGGGGAGGCCCATAGTTGGAGGGATTTCCTGTATAACGTACTAAAATGTACCAAAGGGTATTGTAGAACTAATTGTGAATAAAAGCAGAAATCAATTTTTATTTTAAATCTCCTGCGAGGGACAAGCGAGCACAAGCTTTGTTAGCACCATTTCGTCCACGTCACAACTACCCTCGCCATACCTTCATCGCTAAACGTAGAATTTTGTATTTCAAAATGGAAAAATGAAGGTATTTTTCATTCCGCGCCTTGAGTTTCAAAATATCACGAAACATTTCATTCATAAAATAGTTTTGGGTGAAAAACTAACTCTTGTTTCTATTGTGTTAACTGTAAGTTCAATAGTTACCACCTATAGAGCAACTGAGCGTAAACCAGGAAACCCGGGTTCGATTCCCAGTCCGGGTATTCTATGACAATTTCAACTAACTGTGTACTGTGGACCGTGAAATTGGAAGACAACTTCAGAAGAAATTATTTTCAATTAGCTGTTAAAATCTGCTTGAAAGCGAAAAACACTGCGCTTCGTTTCACACGATGTAAAAGATTGGAAGTTACGAATTACTCGTAATATCACCAATTTCCTTTGGATTAAAAGGTATTGCTACTTAAACCTCCTGGCCAT
>JAHLJT010009436.1:55723669-55787805 GCA_031308135.1 Acheta domesticus
TTTATTATTATTACTATTATTGTTATTATTGCTCCATATCACGACTACAGATGTTATGAGTCGGCTGAGTATAAAATCTACTCCAAGTTGCAACCAGCTACCTAAGGAGAAGATCCGGTGACTATCAGTGCCTCTACAATACTTTGCGCAATGTGAGCTGTGCCAAATAAAGCAATTTCTTGCACTTCCCAGGCCTTTAAATGACCGGGAAGTTTAGCTAAGTTCTTACACAAATTTTGCGGAACAAATACCAGAGCTCCGATAACTATCGGTACGACCTGTGCTTTTACGCCCCACATTCGGCTGATCTCAATTTCCAAACTCTTGTATTTAAGACGTTTCTCTGCCTCCTTGGTTACGACATTTTGATCGCAAGGCACAGCAACATCCACAAGTAGACACGATTTTTTCTCTAAATCCCGGATAACAATATCGGGTTTGTTTGCTGCTATCGTGCGATCCGTTTGAATTTGTTGGTCGTACAATATCGTACACAATCCAACAGACGTCACCGGTTTTGGTGAGTGTTCGTACCAGTTGGGGCATGTGTTTGGAATTTCGAGGGCGGTACAGATCTGCCAGTGGAGGTAACTATACACCCTGTCGTGTCTTTTTAAGTATTCGGTCTTTGCTAGGATTGGACAAGCTGAAACAATATGATCAATGGTTTCTACTTGCTCCTGACAAATGCGGCATTTGTCATCTTGGGAAATTTTGAGAACCACTTTATCATAATGTCGTGTTCTCAACGCCTGATCTCGAGCAGCTATTACAAGTGCTTCCGATTCTGGCTTCATTCTTCCCCTTTTAAGCCACATAAATGATTGATCTTTATTGATCTGCACCTTGTCCATTCGTTTTAGATATTTTCCATGGAGGGGCTTGTCTCTCCACTTCTTTAACATTTTTTGTGTCTCACATTTCATGTTTAGTAGTACCAGAAGTTCAGTGTCTGTGTTATTTGACGTGTCTTGCATAGTTTTCTTTTGCAATGCTTTTTGCTACACTAACAATGCCTCTGTTTCCCATTCTTCGGTCAGATTTCATGACCTGCCTCATTAGAGGGTCATTTTGATGACAGGCTACATTCTTTCCCATTCCAACTATTGCATTGTGCCAGGAGGCTTCAATTTGTCTCAGGCCTCTTCCTCCTTCCTTACGTAATACATAAAGTCTATGTACATCAGCTCGAGGGTGGGCGACATGATGCATTGTTAGCAGTTTTCTGGTTTTTCGATCCATGATGCGGATTTCTAGCTCATTCCAGTCCACTTGTCCGAAACTGTACTCTACCACAGGCACCGCCAGAATACCAATTGCAGATATTTTATTCCTGGGGTTCAGAGCAGACTGCAGGACAAGTCTCACTCTTCTGTAATACTCCTTGCGAATTCTCTTTCATTGTGTCGTTCGAGATTGTCTCACATTCTTCAATGCCCAGATATTTGTAAGTTTTACCTGGCTCAAGATCTTGAATCACAGTGTCCATATCAACTTCAATGCTCTCTGACGTTGTCAGTTTGCCTCTTTTTAAATTGATTTTTGCACATTTGTCAAGACCAAACTTCATACAGATGTCATTGCTAAAGTCATTCACGACAGACAGCATTTGGGAGAGAATCGCTTCATTCTTAGCAAACACTTTCAGATCATCCATGTAAAACAAATGTGATACTGGCCTTTCATCACCATGGAGCTTGTAACCAAAGTCAGCTTGCGACAACTGTCTAGATAGGGATCAAACTAATGCAAAACAGCAGTGGGAATAGTGAATCTCCTTGAAAAATACCCCTGTTGATCTGAATACTTCTGGTTTCTACTGCTTCCTTTCTGCTCTGTATTAGTAACCTGGTACTCCACAACTTCATGCTAGCCTTGCAAAATTCAATAAGTCTAGCATGAAATCGATAGATCTCCAGGGACTTCAAAATCTATACGTGTGGTACACTATCAAAGGCTTTTTAGTAGTCAATTCAAGCCATGCTCAAATTACGTTTTCGTTTCTTTACATCATTCAAGATGACTTTATTCAGTAGCAAGATTTCCTTACAGCCATAAGAACCTTTAAGACATCCTTTCTGTTCAACTGGCATTAGATGATTCTTCTCTAGATGTCTGTACATTGTCAGTTATGGCTGAGGTTATAACTTTGTATAGTACTGGTAGAAAAGTGATTGGCCTGTAGTTCTTCGCCAAAGAGCTGTCTCCCTCTTTGTGTAGCAAATGCGTGATGCCGCGTGTGAGCCATTCCGGGAGTTCCTTTGGATTTTCTAAAATTTTATTAATAGCCTTTGCTAGATGCGGATGTAATGCTGTTAGTTTCTTAATCCAATATATCTGGATCTTATCAATCCCGGGGGATTTCCAGTTTCCCACGTTCTTTATTGCTTGGAAGAGGTCCTCGTCCGAGAATTCGTGAACATCTTTCATTGTTTCCACAAGTTCATTTGCAGCATCAACTTTAGATTGAAGCCAAGATGCATCTTTGTTGTAGAATTTGCTCTCTTCCCAGATTGTTGCCCAAAATGCCTCGGCATCATCTTTTGAAGGAGTGACAGCATTGCCATTCGGTTTCTGAGTCAGATTGCGATAGAATTTCTTCGCGTCTGTTTCAAACAACCGATTCTGTACACGGAAATCTATTCTGCCTTTGTAACGTCTAATTCGTTGAGCCCATGCTTGAATTTTCTCTTTTAGCTTCTCAACTACCATTAGCCTGCTGGTGTAATTTTCAATTTGGTATTTTTGTTCAACATTGAATATTTTTCGTTGAACTTTAGAGGTGTGCGTTGATTTAGAAGATGCCTCAGCTAAGAGTGATATTTCGCGCCGAGTGTCGGCTATCCGTTTCATCCATGGGGGTACAGAGCTGTTTACTCTGTTTTGCTGTCGGCCGTCGGTGTTCTTGGCTGGCCTTAAAATTATCTGAGATACTAGATATCCAGTTGCATATATGATGTGATTGATTTCAGTAATATCTAGATCTCTGCCTGGGGTCTCTACCACCTCATTTAAGACAGAATTCACTGTTTCTATCACTCTTTTAGCTTTGACATTTTCGTATATTCTCCTCAACGGTTCGCGAGATTCAAACGGAAGTTGACTAACTCTTTCTATCTCGCGCTGAAGAAGATTTCGCATTATGCCCTTATCGTGTAATTCATTGCCAGATGAATTTTCACCACAGACGTGTGTTTCACTGGAAAGAGATGAACCTTCCACGGGATCATCATTTTCAAGTTCTACATGTTCGTCATGTGGATAGTTCGAGCGAAGTACATACTCCGCATTTCTCTCGATGTCAGCAAGTTGTTCTGCTGTGAATTTTCCACTGCTGAGTATGTATCGTCGTTGACTGGCAAGCTTCTTCGAGTCTAGGGTAGGTCTCATATCTGGGTTCCGCTCTCTCCATACCTAGAAAACTTCTATTTCTGAGCCCCCATTTTTTCGCTTTTGCATAGTAAAAGCACCACATCACCTCCTTTAATTCATCCCGGGTCCATCTCTGACGATGGCTTCGAGCTACTGCCGGCTCTGGGTCCCTGGTACTAACATCCGTGGAATGGCCAGACGTCGACAAGGTGACATTAGCTCGGTTTCTGAGCAGGTATGGGATATTGGTAGAACAAGGCACGTTAGGATTCATTACATTTCTTGTTCTATCCATTTTGCTCATTGGTTTGAATTGAAGATTCGCAGGACGCAAGTTCGAGTTCACAGATCACACTTAACCCTCGGGTTGTTTCCTGCCATCCCTTACTGCGACTCACAGTGGCCTCGGGGCATCCCCCCGCAGGGCCCAGCAAGGGGTCCCTCCGTTCGCCAGTCGGCATTACTAAACCCTACGGGATTTTCACTGACTGCTGAAGGCAGCCTCCTTCGCTGGCTAATGCAAGTTTCGGGCCTCTCCTCTAATCAGTGGCCTGGTGTGCCAACCCAGTTTCCCTCCTGTACCCTCTATGGGCCGACAACAGGAAGTCCAAAGGTTCATGACCCTTCCCTCTCTACTTCCCACTCTCCTCAAAATGGAGTACTTCTTCGTCTGACCCCTCACCTTCAACCTATTCAGCAAGGGAGGCCCTACCGTTAGCTAGGCTACCACTGACATAGCTCTCAGGCTCATGGGGGTGCTTAAGCTCCACCATCAACTGCAAGGTCGTGTACTCCCTAGGTGGAGTTGTTGTTGTTATTATTAATATTATTATTATTTTTCCATTACATCACGACTAAAGATCTTATGAGTCGGCTGAATAGAAAATCTACTCCAGGTTGCAACCAGCTACCTAAGGAGAAGATCCGGTGACTATCAGTGCCTCTACAATACTTTACGCAAAATGTGGGCTGTTCCACGTAAAGCAATTTCTTGCACTTCCCACTCTTTTGAATTACCAGGGAGTTTAGACAAGTTCTTACTCAAATTTTGCGGAACAAATCCCAGAGCTCCGATAACTATCGGGACGACCTGCGTTTACGCCCCACATTCGGCTGATCTCGATTTCCAAACTCTTGTATTTAAGACGTTTCTCTGCCTCCTTGGTTACGACATTTTGATCGCAAGGCGCAGCAACATCCACAAGTAGACACGATTTTTTCTCTAAATCCCGGATAACAATATCGGGTTTGTTTGCTGCTATCGTGCGATCCGTTTGAATTTGTTGGTCGTACAATATCGTACACAATCCAACAGACGTCACCGGTTTTGGTGAGTGTTCGTACCAGTTGGGGCATGTGTTTGGAACTTCGAGGGCGGTACAGATCTGCCAGTGGAGGTAGCTACACACCCTGTCATGTCTTTTCAGGTATTCGGTCTTTACTAGGATTCGACAAGCTGAGACAATATGATCAATGGTTTCTACTTGCTCCTGGCAAATGCGGCATTTATCATCTTGGGAAATTTTGAGAACCGCTTTATCATAATGTCGTGTTCTCAAGGCCTGATCTTGGGCAGCTATTACAAGTGCTTCCGATTCTGGCTTCATTCTTCCCCTTTTAAGCCACATAAATGATTGATCTTTATTGATCTGCACCTTGTACATTCTTTTTAGGTATTGTCCGTGGGGTGGTTTGTCTCTCCACGATTTCTTTAACATTTTTGTGTCTCACACTTCATGTTTAGCAGCATCAGAAGTTCAGTGTCTGTGTTTGTTTGCCAGGAGCAAACGTCCCTATTCGACGTGTCTTGCTTAGTTTTCTTCGCAATGCATCTTGCTACACTAACAATGTCTCTGTTTCCCATTCTTCGGTCAGATTTCATGACCTGCCTCATTAGAGGGTCATCTTGATGGCTGACTACATACTTCCCCAACCCGACTAATGCGTTGTGCTTATTATTATTATTATTATTATTATTATTATTATTATCCTCCATATCACGACTACAGATGTTATGAGTCGGCTGAGTATAAAATCTACTCCGGGTTGCAACCAGCTACCTAAGGAGCAGATCCAGGGACTAACGGTACCTCTACAATACTTTGCGCAAAATGTGAGCTGTGCCAAATAAAGCAATTTCTTGCACTTCCCAGTCTTTTGAATGACCTGGAAGTTTAGCCAAGTTCTTACACAAATTTTGCGGAACAAATCCCAGAGCTCCGATAACTATCGGTACGACCTGTGCTTTTACGCCCCACATTCGGCTGATCTCGATTTCCAAACTCTTGTATTTAAGACGTTTTTCTGCCTCCTTGGTTACGACATTTTGATCGCAAGGCACAGCAACATCCACAAGTAGACACGATTTTTTCTCTAAATCCCGGATAACAATATCGGGTTTGTTTGCTGCTATCGTGCGATCCGTTTGAATTTGTTGGTCGTACAATATCGTACACAATCCAACAGACGTCACCGGTTTGGTACCACTTGGGGCATGTGTTTGGAACTTCGAGGGCGGTACAGATCTGCCAGTGGAGGTAACTACACACCCTGTCGTGTCTTTTTAAGTATTCGGTCTTTGCTAGGATTGGACAAGCTGAGACAATATGATCAATGGTTTCTACTTGCTCCTGGCAAATTCTTCTTCTTCTTCTTCTTCTTCTTATTATTATTATTATTATTATTATTTCCTGCTAATGAGCTGTGGTTCGACTCACAATAAACGTAAGAAATTCGTGATATCTCTAGGTAATATCAGGAATGGCGATAAAGAACCCAAGCGTTACGGATTTGGAGGTCGACTCCTCTCGAATGCAGCACCCAATAGCGCATAAGAATTTAGAAGTAAAGAGCTACTTCACACACTTTTGAAAGGGGTGGTTAATATATACTGTCTTTATGTAATTTTCGAATTTTCTACACTTTAACAATTTTTCACATCCCTTCTTGAATTTGTAAGGCGTATAAAATCAATTGTCCGTCTTTCTTTGCATCTGAACGAATGGATTTCAGTAAAAAAGGAATATATCAACATTAAACATTAAGTTAGATATCCCTAATGGTCTCTAAATCATTATTACTTTGCTCTTTACTTTCTGGTCTAACGAATATTTTGTAAGAAGAGAAAGTAATGTTATCCTGCGCCGGAAAACCGCGAATTTTTGCCAGAAAAACTCTTATAGCTGGGGGTCTGAACACGAAAAAGTGGATAAAATCTGTTGCTAAATTTAAAAAATTCCCTAACTCGTGGTACAGCCAAAAAATCTATGTTTTGTCGCTTCTTGATACCGAAAATTTGACTGACGCCAAACGTCCGTCCGTCTGCCAGTCTGTTCGTCTGTGGTCAACACCGGCGCCAAAACCGTTCAGCCGATTTTCTTTAAGATTGATATTCCCCAATCGATTTGGCTGATGTCGAGGCTCCTGGAATTTGAAACCGATATTTTGACTTTGGGTGGGTGGGGGTGGCAAGTACTTTGCATGAAGCCCCTTCGAAATTTTCAAAGTTTTCCAAAAAACCAGCTCCAAATTTTTGATAAAATTTTGTTGTTGAACTAGTTTTCTGGTTATGAATGAATATCTTCTTAGATAACTTTTTTGAGCGCCCAGAGGACATTTTTTTCACATTATTTGGATTTTTCGGCTTCCTAATGCTAGAAATGAAACTTATTACTCGTACTTATGAGTGTAAATGTTGCCAAGGTGGCTGCGGTCGCTAAATGGCGAGTATCGACCTAGGTCTTTGGAGGAAAGCTTCGCCGGTTCGAGTCTTGGTCGGGAAGTATTACTTGTTACAATTCTCTTTTGTCGCAGGAAATAACTGAGAATTCTAGAAACTTGATTGAAAAATATTTGGAGCAATTCTGAATACAAATATTGAAAATTACGATAAATAAACTGGAAGTGCCTGTATATAATTTTCGGATTTTCAACTTTTTAACAAATTTTCACTTCTTAGATTTCTAAAACGTATGTACCATCATATCAATTGTTTTCCTATCATGCATTTACGATTTTATGGTTCTATTCGACCCATACAGTGCTTTTGTGGCTTATTGGTATAAGTGCACGCATGTTAACTTTCAGGATCTGATTTCGGGTCTCGGAACGAAAAAATGTTATTGGTTGAAAACACTTTCGCTGTTTTTGTAGAAGTATAATATTGTGGGGCATTAGGAACAATGCAATTAAATGTGTGCTTTGGAAGGGTCACTAGTTAAATTTGAATTTCAATGAACAATATATACTCATGTGTATATATATATATACATATATATATTGAAACGAACTGTTATCAATAAAATGATAACAATGCGTTCCTGAGTAGGAAGAACGTTTGAACTGCGCGGTAGCGGCCGGCGCGCCGACGGAGTCGGTTCAGTATGAAGAACTGAAGGCAACGAATCACGGCACGGATCGGCAGTGGAGCGATGGCGGAGGAATGAGACGGACGGTTATGTAGTGTGCGGAAGAAAGAGCGTGGACAGTAGTGAAATCTGGAACCATCGTGGAGGATAGGCATCGGGAATGATAAGATAGTGGGGAAGGGCATGAAGTGAACTAAACCGGTGATGTTGCTAAAGTGAATAAAAGGCAATATCGGCGCGTAAAGATATCCACGTGGGCGAGTGTGGAGGAGTGGCTGAATGTGGATTCCCGTGCCTCAGTCTACCCGTTAATGTTTGATGTATGTAGCTTCGAGAACAGGCGGGAACAACGACGTCATCGGAGTGAGCGAAATTAATTATTGGAACTTGTTGAAAGTGGTGAACTCGGCATTGATAAAGTAACGCACGCGGGCGAACATTTGTATAAAGCAACGCACGCGGGCAGACACTAGTATGGCATCGAGTGACTGTAGAGGAACAGCATTAAACAATCGGTTGTGAAACGGAGAAGAAAAGAACTTATTACGGACGGCGGAGGTGAGAAGTATTAGCGGGCAACGCCCGGTAGGTCCGTTACATCGGCAGTGGACATCAAGATCTCGACAGTCGGCGTCGTGCAGGGACGGCGGAAAAGCAGCGATGGCCGTCGGCGAAACGGGCCCCCTCTCCGCGTCGGCATCTTGCAATCCGAAGAGGCCCGAGCACAGATGGCGCGGCGCGAAGCATCACCCCACCGGCAGTCAGCGAACGCGGAGAGGCCCGGTTCGGGGACTGGAGTACTGTGAGTAAGATCGGCCGGAAGAATATTGAGAGGGAGGGTAGCTAGACAGCAGGAGACAGTGATCTTTAGTCAAGGCTCCATAGATGTGGGAATTATAACAAATGAGTGAGATTCCAGGGTAATGAAGAGTTTACAAATGGAATGTGATTTAAAATAGGGAAAGGACAAAGTAAATGTTTTTGTGAGCAATAATTTTGTATTGTAATTATTCAAGCAATAAAAATTCATGTTTACCCGTAAATTTCCATTGTTTAACATGATCGAATCCGGAGCCCATTCCCGGGTAAGAGTCCCTGTCCCCATTTTATAATAAATATTGTGCAGAGTCAAATCCACGACTCGTTTCAATATATATATATATATATATATATATATATATATATATATATATATATATATATATACTAGCGTACCCGTGCGAGAACTCTCTCATGTTAAATCCCAACCTTTCCCTATCCATTTGTCTATCCGTTCCATAAAGGAGAGGAACTACTAATGTACTTACAGAATATCAAACAAAATAACAATACAATTGATGTTTGAAACAAATTCTCAATTAAAGTTTATTCAACATTATAGAGAGATGTTCGTGGAACAATCCATACTTCTTTAA
This sequence comes from Acheta domesticus, assembly GCA_031308135.1. Lineage (NCBI taxonomy): Eukaryota > Metazoa > Arthropoda > Insecta > Orthoptera > Gryllidae > Acheta > Acheta domesticus. Next base: position 55,732,824 of record JAHLJT010009436.1, read on the forward strand.
AAACAACATTTGAATATATTTTTCAATCTTCCTTGAGAGTTAGCTTTTCGCTTTCCTTGGTAGTCAAATAATAGAAAAGGTTTTTACTCTTGAGAAAGCCAAGTAAAGTAGAGAGAAAATACCGGATCGGGCAAGAACAGACCTACTCATTGCAATATAATTTAACTTTATATATTACAAGTTGGTCCATCATTCATAAGACAGAAATCATTTAATCAGCTTTATATACAAATTTTTTTCACAACGTTTCGGAAACATATGGTTTCCATCATAATGGATTTTGTTTACATGATAAATCTTTTATATTCCTTTTATGTTCTAATAATCTGGTACTCAATTTTCTTTTAGTTTGTCCAATATAAGATTTAGCATGTAAACAAAATTCAACAAACGCAACACAGAATTGAAACATCACATCATGTTGATTTTAATGATATAAAAATTTTAGCTCGTGAAAATTTGTCTTATCCTAGATTAATATTAGAAACATTATTCATCAAAAATTCTCCGAGCTTAAATACACAGGTAGAATCAAATCAATTCACAAAAGTATATGATGGTTTATTGAACTTGTTTTCTAAACATTAAGATATTTCACTTATTATTTTTTTAAATTTTCTGTCTGTTTTTTCCAATTTCTTTCATACTGTTTGTAATATGTCTTTAAATTTTCTAAAGATTTTAACAAGGTGCATTCTGTTGACTCGTGTATATATTAATTTTAATTTTCTTGTAATTCTTCTGTTTGGCACTTTTCAATTGTTTTTTAATATATTATAATTATTTCTCACCTGATGATGGAAACCATATGTTTCCGAAACGTTGTGAAAAAAATTTGTATATAAAGCTGATTAAATGATTTCTGTCTTATGAATGATGGACCAACTTGTAATATATAATACGTAATATAGGCAGAAAAGAAAAATATTTAAATATAATTTAACTTTCCTTGATTGTTATGAAGAACCGAGTGAGTTTTGGAGAGTCAGGGTGCCAGCTTGCTGGGGTGATAAAATTGAAAAATTATTTGTTTACTAAAAAGTATTGAATTATTTTCTGCGTCCTTACGTACCTCAGGAAAAGCAATTCCGAGCCAAAAAGTAATCAAACTAATGTTTTCACCTTTGAGTACTAAATACCATTTGTTAGCATTAGAAACAATTTAGTAGGCATTAGTTACCCCACTTCGGTACATGGGAATGTTGCTCAAACGATGTTTGCATTTTTAATATCTTAACGAACTGACACCTTGAGTTTAATATCAAACGGTGTTTTATTTACAATATGAGTTTGCAGCTGGGCGTTGGTAACATACTTCCAGATACCACCAACATTTAAATCGTGCGTTTCGACTGCGATCGTTGGCAGTTGTCGGGTGACTTGAACTATTCTTTCTATAATTTTAAATTTAGTTGTTTTTTAATTGATTCACGTAGTATTGAAGGCTAGCGCGTTTTGATTTTTGTTTTCCATTTATTTCAAGCTATTTCACTTTAGCTACTTAAAAAAGTTTGTCCATTGTGTTGTGCCATAGCACGTTTTCTCCCACTACCTCTGCGTACCCGTGCGAGAACTCTCATGTTAGACCCCTACTTAAGACACTTACTTAAAGACATTTAAAGTAATTATTCAATATTCTTTGTCAATTAGGTTTTAGTTTTTCGTGATAGTTACAAAAATATTAGCTTTTTACTTTTGAGAAATCTACGTGTCTGAACACGTTGACTTGAAAATTTCATCGAATGATCACGAAAATATTGGTACAGGTAAAACACAAACACAGTCTTCACTCTTCACTGAATACCCACATCCCTCCACAATTAAGTACACAGCACTTAGATACCATTAAAAAACGTTAATTGAATAGTTTCACTACACGCATAAGAAACAATGTTCATAGGTATAGGTATCAAGCAACTATAATAGTACTTCTAATTGTTGCTGGGGAGCAAATCTTGAATTAATGATTATGCAAATAAACCTCGTCAGACCGCACAAACTACGGTGTTAACAGAAAGCGTAAATAAAGATTGTCGAATCTAAGCCTTCTAAGCGTGTCGCCACAAAAATTGCTACCAGCAGGAAGGACTGAAATATTGAGGTGGCCTTGAAAGTATTGAAGCGAGGAACCGAACATTAATTGAATGCATCGGAGAAAACCTCATCTTGTAGATTATAGTGTGAAAAACGTTTCTTTGAGGCCTTTGGCCTCAAAATTTTACTTTTTAAGGCTCTAAAACTCTTTGTTTATGAGTTATTTGCCGATATAGGTTGACATGTGATGCGGGTTGCATTTTACATGAATGAATATATATATATATATATATATATATATATATATATATATATATATATATATATATATATATATATATTCGTATGAGTGCCGATATATATGAGTGCCGTATGAGTATATCGTATGAGTGCCGTATGAGTGACGATATATCGTATGAGTGCCGGCACATTTTCTCTGAAGAGTGAGTTCGGGTCGCGGAACGGAAAAAGAATTTGCTGGAAGAAATCGCTTTTGCTGGATTATGTAATAGTGTAATGGCATCTAGGACCTTTTAGAAATAGTGCGAGAAAGGATGTGCATGTTAAAGTAGCACTATTTTTTTGACATTTTCTTCATTTTTTGGTTTCCTAATAGAAGAACGGAAATATTATTTTAAGAATATTAAAGGACAGTAAAATCTCGTCCTAAATGGCAATTTTCTTTGAAAAATTTGGAGCGTTTTAAACAAAATGTCGTTTAAGCATTAATGTAAATGCGAAATTTGAAGCTCTTTTCCACAGAAAATATTTGAGATTTTGAAAAACTTCAATACAAGATATTTGAAGCACATTAATTCATAAATACAATAGTGTTTACAAATTTTGCTCTAAATGTGCATATTAACAGTGTGAGAGATCTTTCAAAACATTACATTTGTGTAATTTAAAAAAAACAAAAAACTAAAATGAACTTTACGTCATATTAAATTGTGCAATTAGCACTCTCAGTTCGAAAAGGTGGAAGAAAAAAATTTGGAGTCGTTTACGAAAATATTGCCTGTGAGTGTTTTTGAAATTGTGGAATTTTGAGCTCCTTTTCACAGAAAACTGTCGAGTTTGCGAGAAACTTTATATAGCATTCTTTAAAACACATGTACTCGTAAGTATAATAAGACAAGCTAATGTAAATATTAACGACGTGAGAGACAAGTCAAAAAAAATTACATTTCTGAAAAAACAAAAGGATAGAGCAAACTCCATCTAAAGAAAAAATTTGAAGCCGTTTTTGAGAAGCTCTTGTTTTTGTAATTTTTTAAAATTGCACATACTGCACGCAATATTGCGCGAAAACTACTAACATTTTCAAAAAATGTACACGTCCTTAATAAAAGTACTCATTATGGAGAACAAATTTTATTTGAAGGAAACATCTTTATCGTCAATTTTTTTGCTGTAGGAAGACGCCGAAAAATGCAAACTTTTGCAAATTTCGAAAATTCAGAGTTAACCCTGAAAATCGAACCTAAGCCATCATTATACATGTATTTTACTCAATTCTTACAAGAAATGTAAAGAAAAGTTGTGGTGCTACAGAATGGCACAGGCTTTCCCGTATTAGATATCTAATTCTTGGGTCTAGAGTAGATATTCGGAATTGCCAGATACTCGTGCCAGCTGCCATCTATCGACCCCCAAACTACATTTTTTGACATTTTCTTAATTTTTCGCTATTCCAATGGTGGAACGGAAATATTAAATTTAGAATATTAAAGAACACTAAAACCTCGATCTAAATGGCAATTTTCTTTGAAAAATTTGGAGCCGTTTTTAATAAAACGGCGTTTAAGCACTACTAAAAATGCGAAATTTGAAGCTCTTTTTCACTTTTTCTTTGAGTTTTTGAAAAACTTCATTTGAAGCACTTTAACTTACAAATACAATAGTGTTTATATATACCGGATAGACAGATGGACAGACGGACGGACCGACGAACGTTTTGCCGTGCATTGGTTTTTCGGTATCAAGGACCCACAAAACAGGAATTAGTTTTACCACGTGTTATACATTTTTCCTTAATTTAGCAGCTGTATTTTTCCACTTTTTGTTATCAGGGCCCGGCAATGAATTTTTTTCTGCCAAAAATCCTCGTTTTTTTCGCGCAGCATTACATAACTTTCCCTATAGGACGTATATTACTCCGTACATACCAATGTATACGAGAAATTAAAAAGAGGAATATAAGAAATTCCAATTATTAAAACATATTATTCAGTTTCTGAAATAAAGCTTTTCCCAATAATAAATTAATATAAACTACTTTAAAATATTAATGTATCTAGTGGTGGAACAAAAACCCAACCTTTTTTATTTTTAACTTCTGCAACTTTAAAATATTCAGATAGTAAAAAAATGGCCTGCGCCATTTTTATGAGTTTTTTTCTCTATCTGTGGAAAACATGTTTCGGCTTTTCAAAAGAAAATGTAAATTGCCGTACATCATAAGAAGGATTCAGAAAACACGCGAAATCTACTCGCCTTTTAAAAGAAGTGTACATGAACTTTCCATAGATCTGATTTCTTAAAACTGATTGTATATATGACAAACTCTATATATTCATAATTGTAGTATTCTAATGTTCCATTTTTGCATATTTCGAAAATACATACAGAGAGAAAATTTGACTAGCAACATTTTCTACTGTTCCTTGATATATAAGAGGAGGAAAATTAAAGAAAAAATTGTTGACGTTTCTGACAAAATATTTTTACTATACCGTGTATATACGTATGTAGGGAGTAATATACGTAATATATGGAGTTATGTAATGCTGCGTGAAAAAGCGGCGAATTTTCGTCACAAAAATATCATTGCTGATAACGAAAAACCAGTTGCTAAATTAAGAAAAAAATTCCCTAACACGTGGTGCAGCCCGAATCCCTGTTTTGTCGGTCCTTGATACCGAAAAACCAATTGAAAGCAAAACGTCCGTCCGTCCGTCCGTCTGTCTGACCGGTGTATGTGGACAACACTAGCGCATAAACCATGCGTACGATTTTTTTCCAAATTGCAGAAACCACTGTCCATCTGGTCTGAGTCAAAGCTCTGCGATATTAAAAAACCTTCATTAATTTTTGGGGTTACTTTACATGAAGCCACTTGGAAATTTTCAATATTTTCTCAAAAACTGCTCCAAATTTTTTCTTTAAATTCCTTGTAAGAAGAGAGTAAAATTCTGGTGGCATGGGTCCGATTTTTATGGTTAACTGTAAATTTTCAAAATTGCAAAAGTATGAATTTTTTCGGCATCTTCCTACAACTACAAAATTGAAGATAGAGATTTATCCTTCAAATAAAATTTGTTCCCCATAATGAGTTCATCTATTAAAGTCACGTACATTGTTTTAAAATTTTCGTAATTTTCACACAATATTGCGTGCAATATGTGCAGTTTTAAAAAATTACAAAAACAAGGTTTTCTCAAAAACGGCTCCAATTCTTTTCTTAAACTTCTGGTAAGAATAGTGCCTAATGTACTCTATGACATAACATAAACGCCATATTGCTCTATTCTTTTCTTTCTTCAAAAATTACAAAATATAATTGTTTTGACTTGCCTCTCACGTCGTTAATATTTACATTAGCAGCAATTTGTTCACATTATTATATGTATGAGTACATGTTCTTTGAATAATTTCATATAAAGTTTTCGGAAACTCAACCGTTTTCTGCAAAATCTAGCTCAAAATTCTGCATTTTCAAAATCGTTCAAACGTCTTTTTCTCATAAATGGCTCCAATTTTTTTCTTCAAACTTTCCGAACGGAGAGTGCAAATTAAACTCTTTAATATGACGTAAAGTTTATTTTGTGTGATTTTTTGTTTTTTCAAAAATTATGCGAATGTAATTTTTTGCAAGATCTCTCACGCCGTTAATATGCACATTTCCTGAAATTTGTAAACACTATTGTATTTACGAGTTAATGTGCTTCAAATGACTTCTAATGAAGTTTTTCGAAATCACAAAAGATTCCTGTGAAAAGAGCTTCAAATTTCGCATTTCTACTAGTGCTTAAACACTATTTTCTTAAAAACGGCTCCAAATGTTTCAAAGAAAATTGCCATTTAGAAGGTGGTTTTATTGTTCTTTAAAATTCTTAAAATGATATTTCCGTTATACTATTAAGAAACAGCAAAGTTAAGAACATGTCACGAAAATGTAGTTTGGGCGGCGATAAACGGCAGCTGGCAAGAGTAAGTGGCAAGTTGGAATGGCTAGCCGAGATCAAAGGGTATAGAAAACTAATACTGAGTTTGTTAATTGCTTCTGGCCGCGCAGTTTCCCATGTTCCCAGCTTCTCCCAATTAAACATCCATGGAGAAGACGAGCCTGTCGCCTCAAAGATTTTTTTACTTGTTTGTCCGCCCACTCACTTATTTAGAAGAAACGTCGGATTATACAGAGTGTCGGAGGAGGAAACGTCGAAAATAAGCCCTTAAGACAATTCTAAGCATATTTTGTCTAATAAACTACGTGGATATTCCGAATGGTTGGGCCGCAATGAGCACTTAAAAGTTGTTTTGAAAAAACTATATCTAGGCAAAAATTTGCATTATTGAAGCATTGAAACACTCACTTAATTTTTATTTCTGAACAAATACATTCATTTCTTTTGTAAATAATAAACAATTTATCTTTTTCTGAAGTGTTTATATGCTTCTACAATGCAAATTTTTACCTAGAAATCAATTTTTCAAACCAACTTTTGAGTGCTTATTGCGGCTTAACCACTCGGAATATCCACTTAGTTTATTAGACAAAATATGCTTAGAATTGTTTTAAGAGCTTATTTTCGAAGTTTCGACGTTTCCTCTCCGGACATCCTGTATACGGTGTCAACTTACGGACTATGTAGTTACAATCGTAAACTACCTGTGGTTTGATGGTGTCCATTAACCATATGGGGAGGCAAGGCTCCAAGATGGCCATGGCGGACGTGGAGACGAGGATGGCGCCTGCTGTGATGAGCACTCTGCCGTCAGTGAGCAGGTGATGCCAACGCTGCGAGGCGTCGTGTGTCTGCAAATGGAGAACTGGCTGAATGGGCTGAACACTGATTTCAATTGACCAAAACCTGCCCACAATTCAGTAAAACGAATTTCGCGCTCAGAGGTTAAACCCATTCAATCGTGTACTCATGTAGTTAGTTTCAGAGTGACAGAGAAATTCCAACCTTATTTCCTTCTCATATTCGACGGTGAAGTAGGCAGTATCTAAACGTCGAAATATACGCGAGATTGTGAAGCAAGTTTCTGTCAGTAAAAAGGGTTTTTTTAATATTTTGCTTGTTTTTTTCTGTATTGCTGAATGGTTAATACGTCTGAAGGTAAGTTAAATATCTGACAAGTTTACTTTTCTATATATTTTGACGAGTAAGACGTGTGTATTGTAATATTTTTCACTTATCTCTTTCTTCATTTTCTCGTATACGCACGTATATACGGAGTAATATAAGTAGTATAGGGAATGTTATGTAATGCTGCGGGAAAAAACGGCGGATTTTCGGCAGAAAAAAATTCATTTCCGGGCCTTGAAAACGAAAAAGTGGATAAAACTAGTTGCTAAATTAATAAAAAATCCCTTAACATTTGGTGTAGCCGGAGTCCCTTTTTTGTGGGTCCTTGATACCGAAAAAAGAATTGAAAGCAAAACATCAATCCTTCGTCTGTCCGTCTCTGCGTCTGTGAACACTACTAGCGCCTAAACCACACGTAGGATTTTTCAAATTGAAAAAATCTCTGTCGATCTGGTTGGAGTCGAAGCTTTAAGATTTTGAAGAAGATTCAATAAAATTTGAGGGTACTTTACATGAAGACCCCCGGACATTTTCAAAATTTTCTCAAAAGCGACCCCAAATTTTTTCTTTAAATTTCAGGTCCGATTTTCACGGTTTACTCTGAATTTTCGAAAATTGCAAATGTTTGAATTTTATTCGGCGTCTTCCTCCAACTACAACATTGTAGATAGAGATTTTTTCTTCATATAAAATTCGTTCTTCATAGTGAGTTTTTTCTTTAAGGTCATGTACATTTTTTTGAAAATTTTAGTACTTTTCGTGCAATATTCCGTGTAATATGTGAAATGTAAAAAAACAAAAAAAACAAGAGTTTCTCAAAAACGGCTCCAATTTTTTTCTAAACTTTTGTTAGAGATGGTGCTAAATATGCTCTATGAGATAACATAAACTCCATATTGCTTTATTCTTTTGTTTTTTAAACTGCAAAAAAGGAATTTTTTTGAACTTTCTCTCATGTCGGTAATATTTGCATTAGTGGCGATTTGTTCACATTATTATATTTACGAGTTCAAGAGCTTTAAATAATGTCAAGTAAAGTTGTTCAAAAACTCAATAGTTTTCTGTGAAAACTAGCTCAAAATTCCACATTTTCAGAACCGCTCAAGCCCCATTTTCTCATAAATGGCTCCAATTTTTTTCTTCTAAGTTTTGGAACGGATAGTGCTAATTGCACTTCATTTTGGGTGTTTTTTTTTGTTTTATCAAAAATTACACAACTGTATATTTTAAAGATATCTCACATTTTTAAAATGCATATTACTAACAATTTTTAAATACTATTGTGTTTGTGTGTTAATGTGCTTTAAATTACTTCAATTACTGACGTTTTTTTGAAAACTCAAACATTTTCTGTAATAAAGGGCTTCAAATTTCGCATTTTTAGTTGCGTTTAAACGCCATTTTCTTAAAAACGACTATAATTTTTTTTAAATGGCCATTTAGAACGAGGTTTTTGTGTTCTTTAATATTTAAAATTAATATTGCGATTATACCATTAGGAAACCGAAAAATTAATGAAATGTCAAAAAATGTACTTCAGGTAGCGATAGATGACAGCTGGTTAAGAGTCTATGGCAAGTCCGTATAGCTAGCCGAGACCAAAGGAAATAGAATACTAACACGGGAAAGTCTGTGCCGTTCTGTAGTACCACTAGTTTCATATTTCTATAACTTCAGATGTCTGTACGGCATAGTACCGCTTTGAAATTAAGCTTGTATGAAAGTCCCAATATGAAAGCCCCTGAATGTCTCTATACCTCTGCCAAATTGCAGCTGCACACATTCGTCCCTTGTATTATCATCATTTAACTACTGGAGTGCGTAACCGGGTTGTCTCGATGCAGCCTGCCAGGGCCCGCGCTCCCAGTCCAGAAAGTACTCGCCAAGAACAATAGCATACTGAAGATCAAATTGAAACTATTGCAGCTTTGAAATTTGTTGTTGGCGTCGATAAAAACATACAAATAAAATATGTGTGGGTATTTACGATGATTGAAAGTAAAGGAAAAATTGCTATAACTAGGGCAAGGAATTAAGGTGCAAAAATATAGCTGTTTTCAAACAGATATTATAATACGAGTATATGTATTTGGGGGATTAAAATGAAGCAGCGAAATAAACACAGTTTGCTGCATCGTTTTGCACTTTTTCATGATATTAGTACATTTTGCCAACTTTGCCATTTTTTACGCTTCAGGACCTTTTTCTTCACTCTTTTCTGCGTTTTTAAATGATTGGACAGAAGGAGTGTATATTTTATCCTCCTGAAGAGAATTTTAAAATCTCATTTAATCAGAAATCAACAGTATTAAATATTAAAATATCTTTTACGTAAATCACCAGTAATTTATATCCTAGAAACAATGGTCAATCTGAAGCTGTGAAGTCAAATTTAAATATCAACGGTGTTGCTGGAACAGTTTAACCCTTTCTCGCTGGATTTAAAGTACTTCCCCAGGTAAATCGGAACATTTAAATGGGTGTGCAGAAATCCATTTGTCTGTGACCAGAGGAAAATGTTTACCCTTGCCATCTCGTTGCCGTCAATACCAAAAGAGCACTGGCACCGATTGTGGATTTGGAGGGTAAAGGATGGGGGAGTCAGGGGAAGTTGCCTGCGTCCGCAAGAGCACCGAGGTTCCCCTGCGGGCGAGTATTTGTGCGGGCGCAGTTTGACGTGCCTGCGAAGTACTTTCTACTACGCAATCCGCGGGAAAACTAAGTTCAGTCTGCACTGGTTTAATAATCTTCTTCAAGATATAAAAATATTATTCAAAATGATTTCACAACAAAAACTATAAAAACTAATGTTAAAATTAACTTTCAATCAATTGAAGATTTTAGAAAATATAAAAAATTTTGTGATACAAATAATATACAACATTATTCGTACCGTGACCCTACTATTAAAACTCTCACAGTTTTATTTAAAAATATACCTACTACCTATTCAAACGAATGTATATTTAATGAATTAATCAAACTTAATTATCCAGTTCAAAAAGTATACAGATTATTTAATAAAATCCGTGAACCTATAGACATTTGTTCAATAGAACTTACTAAAAGTGCTGAAGCCTCTAAAATCTTCAAATTGGAAAAAATATTTCATAGTGTAATAAAAGTCCAAGCAAAAAACATCAAATAATCAACCTATTCAATGTAAGAGATGCCAAAAATTCAATCATACACAAGCCAATTGTAGGTTAATCCCACGTTGTGTAAGATGTACTGAAAACCACCATTATTCGAACTGCCCTCTTCCAAAAACAACCCCTCCGGTTTGTGTTAATTGTCTCGGAATGCACACTGCTAATTACAAAGGTTGCCCTGCATTTAAAGAATTACTTAAACCAAATAATTCTAATAATTCAAAGTCACACTTGTTAAGAAATACAAATTTGCGTTCTCCTTCTCCAAAATTGAATGCACAGAACTTTCCACATTTTCCCCAATCTCAAACCTTTCAACATAACAATTCTTTTCAAAATCCCCCTTTTAAAACAAATCATAATATATCTCCAACACATAATCACACATCACCTAAATTCTCATACTCTGATATATTAAAACCAAACCCTTCTACTTCAAATTACACATCTTTAATTACCAACATAGTTCAACAAATTATTTCTACACTTATCCCACAAATACAGACTTTATTACAAAACCTTCTTTCTCCACTTTTTAATGGCCATTAATAAGGCCATTAATATTAATAATGGCCATTAATTTAAGCTATCCTATAGATATAAATATAACCCTACTAAACTGGAACGCTAATGGACTAAAGCGACAACAAAATATTTTTAATCACTTTTTATCTTATCACAATATTGACATAGCCTGTATTTCTGAAACTCATCTGACCCCTAATGACAAACTCTACTTAAAAGGTTATAAAATTTATAGAAATGATAGAATCTCTGATCATGCTTCTGGTGGAGTAGCAATAATAATCAAGAATTCTATATTTCATCAACAAACATTTTTTCCTATATCTGACATTTTAGAATGTATAGCATTAGAAATTAAAATAAATAACGTGATTTACTCTCTATATTCTATTTATAAACCACCAAACAAACCCTTTCCTACTCAAATTTACAACCTCATTTTTCAATATTCTAGTCCAATTATACTCATGGGAGATTTCAACAGTAAAAATATTTCTTGGGGTTGTAACTCATCAAATCCGCAGGGTATACGTCTACAACAATATATAATTCAAAATAATTTAGACATACATGCACCCTTCGAACCAACATACTATTCTAATCATAGCAATATAATACCAGATATTTTAGATATAATAATTACAAAAAATGTTAATTTACAATTCTTTCAATCCCCAATTCCTGAATTAGATTCTGATCATCTCCCTATTAAAGTATGTTTTAATTCTTCACTATTAAAAATTAACTATCCCCTCCATAACATTCGAATAAATTGGAATACATATCGTTCCTATATAAATTCAAATTTTAACTTCCCAAAGAACTTAGATAATACACAAAAAATTGACATAGAAATAGAAAGATTCACTAAAACTCTTCTAGATGCATATAAATATTCCACTACACGCATTAAACCGTACATTCATACTCGATCTCTCCCTATAAATATCTTAAATCTTATTAAATCCAAACATAACTTAAGACGATTCTGGCAACAAACACGTCGCCCTGACATTAAAAGAAAAATCAACAAGTTATCATGCATTATCAAATTACGTATAGACCAATATGAATTAGACAAATTTCAAAATTATATCGCACAAATACATCCCAATAGCAGACCACAATGGTCAACAATCAAAAAATTAACAAAATCTTTTTCCCCTATTCCAATATTAAACAACGGTTCTACATCTGTCTACACCGATTTTCAAAAATCAAATTTAATCGCAGATCAACTAGAAAAGTCTTTTACACCAAACCCTATAATAAATCAAACTTTCAATAGCGAAATTGAGTCTTACATATCTTCTCCAAATTATTCAGTTCCTTCAAAAGTTAAGTTTATTTCTCCTGTAGAAGTTCAAAAATTAACACAAAAGTTAAATATTCACAAAACTTCAGGATATGATTCTATTACAAACAAAATGATAAAAGAACTTAATTTACAAATTTTATCGAAATTAACAAATATATTCAATTCAATGCTTCGTATTTCTTATTTCCCACAATCATGGAAATTAGCTTACGTTATACCCTATGTATACCAGGCAAGGATCCCCACCTTCCCTTGAACTACAGACCTATTAGTCTCTTATCTTCATTGTCAAAAATTTTTGAAAAACTACTACATACTAGATTATTATCCTATATTACCTCGACACAAGCAATTCCCAATTACCAATTTGGTTTTCGAATTAATTATTCGACATCTCACTAATTACTACGCGTTTCTGAATTAATAGCTCAGAACTTTCTTAAAAGCAACATAAAATTGGGATTTTCCTCGATATTGCCCAAGCGTTTGATAAAGTTTGGCATTCTGGATTACTTTTAAAATTACATTCAATAGGAATTCCTGTATATTTATTCGAAATAATAAAAACTATCTACATAATCGTACATTTTGTGTGAAAATTAATACTTCTTATTCTACTTCTCGTCATATCTTCTCAGGAATTCCTCAAGGTTCGACACTTTCACCTTTACTTTTTAACATATACATGTCAGATATTCCACACCTTCCTTTTACTACTATAGCACTGTATGCCGATGATACTGCTCTTTTTTCATTTCACAAAAATATACAAACTGCTCGAAACTCTCTACAAAATTCTTTAAATATATATATTAAATGGACCCAACAATGGAGAATAATAATAAACCCATCTAAAACACAAACAAAAATTTTCACACTTTGCAGACCTACTAATCCCCCATCTCTCAAAATAAATAATATAAATATACCTTGGATAGAAAATCACATTCCAATTAAATATTTAGGACTACATTTCGACCGTAGTTTAACCTGGAAATCTCACATTCAAAATATTGCGAATAAAACGTACCAAAAATATCAAAATTATACCCATTAACTAATAAATTTTCAAAATTACAAATTGAGTGTGGTATTTCAATAGTTAAAACAATAATAAGACCTTCACTTACATATGCATGCCCAATTTGGTGTAATGCATCTGCGTCAAACATTAAGAAAATACAAACCATTCAAAACAAATTTTTAAGGAGAATTCTAAAAGCTGAATGGTTCATCTCCAACAAGCAGATACATAAAGAATTACAAATAGAACCAATTAAGACATTTATAATTACTCAATCTTCAAACTTCTTCAACTCTTTACTTTACTTTGCTGCGCATCAACATTTCGATTTAGGGCAAAATTATAACTTAAAACGTATTCGTTCCTGCTTCCCCAAAGACATATTTCACCCTCCGTAAATAAATTTCTAAATCTTTTCTGAATAATTTTTTCTCTTAAAACTCAATCATTTATATTAATAAAAATATTAAATTCGAATTAAAAATCAAGTTTTTATTTCAAGTTTTATTAAAACATAATCATAATTAGCAGTAATTATGATTGAAATTTATGGCATCTTCCAAAAATTTTATGATATTGTAATGTTTTCAACCATCCTGAAAAATTTGTATAAAAATTGAACAGGAAATAAATAATATTAAAAAAAATAATAGTCTGCACTGCCAATTGTTCAACAGCTTTCTATCTACTACCGTGTTGGATAAAGTTCTATGAATCACCTCTTAAAGACGAAGAAATAAAGAAGAAAAATTTGGTGCAAAGTTAAACGTATATTCTAGAAATTAAGTTCATGTTTTATTGACAATGTACCGAAAATAGCAAGTATTTTAGAAGTAGATGAAGAGATAATTGCAAATAGCAAAGTACTGTTGCAAGCTATGACAAGTGGTCTGGGAGTCGATATTCAAAAACTTAAATTGTAGTATTTGGAAGTTGCAAAGCAATAAGTAGAACTGTATTCGTGGTACCCTATGCCGATATCGGTTCACGTGATTTTAATTCATGGGTACGCAATAATTGAAGCTTCTCCGTTGTCAATTGGGCAATTATCGGAAGGTGCACAGGAAGCTAGAAATAAAGATATTAGACGGTATAGTGAAAATGTTTCCAGGAAATATTAGTGTACGAAAATCATGCAAAATGTCTTTTATTGTCTTCAGATCCAGTGATTTCAAGTTTACGAGATAAATAAACAGCGAATGGCAAACATTTGCCGCCTGAGGGTTTGAACCTTCATTCTTTGTCTCAAAATTGTAATAATCATTATGTTCACTTACAAACATTACCATTTAAACTCGATGTTTACATCAAATTTGTGCACCTAAAACCTTACTACATATTAGATCATATCAGACAAAACTGCTTTATTTTCAGATATTCGATGCACCATACTGGTTCTGAGATTTTGAATTTGTCACGTTTGACATAAAATTTGTAATCAGCAACTTTAAAAATCCTTAAATTGGGCAGTTCCACGCGAATACACTTAATTTTGAGGGCTGAATCTGCCGTATTGAACCCCATTTTGAATTTTGAAATTTTGTCATTTACTTCATTACCAGCAACTTCTAAAATAATAAAATACCCAGTTTCACGAGAATCGGCTTTATTTTTATTTATTTAATCCGCCATTTTGGATTCTCCAATTTTGACTTCAAATTCGTAATCATGAAAAATTCGCGACCCCAGAAATCATGAAATATACATTTTCGTAGGATGTTATATATAGTTTCTAATTATGGCCAGGTTTTTGTTCAGTTGGAACCAGTGTGCGACGGACTGCTACTCTCTTACTGAATCGTTAATCATTTTCTATTTGTGAATTATGCAAATATTTTCACCCTGGTTTGCGCCATAGTTCCTCATTTAATCGTTAGTAGATAACATTAACCAAACAATCCGTGGGTGTCTTTTCAAATATTTTCTTCTTGGTGACGTTTGTTTTCAAAAAGTTACTAAGAGAAAACATTTTTGCAAGTAACCTTCTAACGTTTCTCACAGCGCAATTTTACGATTAACACTTACATGCTCCTGTGACTTTAAACTCAGGCACGCCAGCTGCATTACTAGGAAGGAAAGAAGACGAATTATTACAATTTGCAACTCTCAATTTATCTTGCGCTACGTTATTTGCTTTCAAAATTAAATACATCATACTAATTATAATTAATTTTCTATAATTTTATTGTTTTCCTTGTTATGACCCTTTGAAAAACGAAGTGTGTGAGGAGAATATCGCCCTCCCCCGAAAAAAAACAACAAAATTCATTACACAGACGATACCAATGGCCTTAGCAATTGACGTTCCATGAAACATCAATCAACCCGGCGGGAAGGAATTAGCGACAACATGAACTTTGCTTACGAAACAAATGCCCTTAACAGTTGACGCGCTCGTAATCTCTAATGATGCAACCGCAGCGTTGCCTCTTGGCAGATGAAGAAAAGTGCGCACCTGTGAGTAGCAGCAGCAGCGCCGCCAGCAGCAGGAAGGGCGCCGCCTTGCCGCCCGACAGCTGGTAGAGCGCGCCGCCCAGCGGGTAGCCCAGCAGCACGCCCGTAGCGGCGGCGCCCAGCACGGCGCCCATCACGCGCGAGCGCGCCGCCGCGCCCGGGAACAGCTCCGCCACCAGACTCATGCCTACGCACAGTCCGACCTCCCTAACAATAACGGTCAGCAGCTCTGCCACCAGGCTCATGCCTAGGCACAATCCGACCTCCCTAACAATAACGGTCAACTGCTCCGCCACCAGGCTCATGCCTACGCACAATCCGACCTCCCTAACAATAACGGTCAACTGCTCCGCCACCAGGCTCATGCCTACGCACAGTCCGACCTCCCTAACAATAACGGTCAGCAGCTCTGCCACCAGGCTCATGCCTACGCACAATCCGACCTCCCTAACAATAACGGTCAACTGCTCCGCCACCAGGCTCATGCCTACGCACAGTCCGACCTCCCTAACAATAACGGTCAGCAGCTCTGCCACCAGGCTCATGCCTACGCACAATCCGACCTTCCTAACAATAACGGTCAACAGCAACCGCCACCAGGCTCATGCCTACGCACAGTCCGACCTCCCTAACAATAACGGTCAACAGCTCCGTCCCCAGACTCATACCTACGCACAACCCGACCTCCACAACAGGAACGGTCAATTAAAAACATCTTTAATGTTTGATCCGGGCACAGCTCCGTCACCAGGCTTATGCGTACACACAGTCAACCTCCATAACAGTAACGGCCAGTTAAAAACATCTATAATGTTGATCCGGGAAGAGGTCCGCTACCAGGTTCATGCCTACGCACAGTCAACCTTCATTAAACTAACGATCAATTAAAATCACATTTAATGTTTGATCAGGGAAAAGATCTGCTAAGAGGCTTATGCCTACGTACAGTACAACTTCCATAACACTTACAGCCAATTAAAAACACATTTCATGGGCTGCAATATTGGCTCAAAAATCAGGTTTAGTCATAGAGTAGCAATCGAAGGAAAGGATGTTTGGGCGTGGAACTCACCTGAGACGCCGACGCAGGCAGAGGCGACGCCCTGCAGGCTGCGCGCCATCAACAGCGCCACGAAGCTCTGTCCCACGGCGAACACTGCAGGCGCAGCAGGCACGTGCACACACAGCGGCCACCTCAAAACTCACTGCGCCTGCAGGCTGGCTCTTTGTTGTAGTGCGTTAGCTTTGGACCAAAGCAAAGCTCCGTTCAAACGAACACAGTTTTCGACAGATAACGTAACGACACACTCCTTCACAGTTGGCTTCTGAGTGCAAGGCGGGGTTACCGTACAAACATACATTCAAAAATACTCTCACAAACAAGGTTCTTCGCACAGTGCCACATTGTTGCAGTAGTATAAACGTTAACGTAGGAAGTCACGTGGTTCAGCCCTTTATGCGGGAGAGCCGCGAAGCTCCACGGGCAATGCTTTGGTTTCCTCGCAGTGAAACTGCAAAAAACTTTGCACCCAGGCGGGAACGGATGTGCTGTGTGCACGAGGTGCTCGGATGAGTTCGGGCACGAGGTGCTCCGATGAGTTCGGGCACGTGTGAGTGGTTCTCGACCACCGTACGGCAGAGGATGTAGCTGCCAGGGCACGGCAGAAGCGGTTTCGCGGGAAGGCCGAATTTGCTATTCCCTGGCGCTGCCGCAAGGCGCGTGTAGAGAGGGAGGGGGTCCGAAGGGAGTTAGCTCTGACAAACCCTTGAGTGAGAACTTTGTGTATTGTACTTATGTCTGTAAATAAACTATATAGCTCATTCATGTCTGTTTACTTGTATACAACACTTCCCACGACGTCACAATTGAAATGAACCAAGGGCTTTTTGCCGCTACTTGAATATTAGAACACCTACAAATCCTTTGGTGAATAAAAAACTATTTCTGAAAGAAAAGGAGAGTCGAAAATATGCTTGTAAAATTATTTTGTAACATTGTCACTCAGTTACCTCCCATTGTCTGTTGGGGTTGTACATGTTCACGTTAAATTGTGAAAACTTTACGTTCGTTTATAGAGCAATTTGCTTTGATCGAAAGCAAATTTTATGCAGCATGTTCAAGTAAAAAGTGCACAAAAATGTAGAGAGGTGTGAAGGCTAGGTCTTTTCATCAATACACTATGATTTAAAAGGCCGAGGTTCGGCGCTAGGTTATGTCAAATAACTCCCCTTTGCAATTCCTATTTCAAATCATTGCAGTAGAAGTCAAAGAGGGGCACATTTAGAAAAATAGTTCAAAATATCTTAAAAAGAGACTGTAAAGAGATTTTAGAAAATAAATAACAGTTTAAGACATGCACTTAATTATTTCTAATAAAAATAATTGACATCTTATCTTCCAATTGAGTTTAATTTAATAAATAAGTATATTACTTAAGTTGTGATTCGTTTTCTACGGTTTCTGTACTCTACATCTAAAATGTTGATAAAGGCTAATACAAATAATTCTAAAAATGTGCATGGCATTTTGGCACCTCCTATGGCAACGAATATGACTGTTATGTCCTATTAATCTCAGCTTGAAATTGTGACCACCCGCATGACATGAAGTGCGCATTGGATTGCAGACTTCGTAGGGAAATTATCGCGTTTTTAGACACAACATATAGCGGACCCTCGGCCTTTTCAATACAGGCTTATTGAGGAAAGGTTGATTCTCTCTACTTGATTATGTGCGTTTTTTCACTGTTTTAAACCGCTTGTATAGTAAAGAATAAGTCAAGAACCAAAGTAAAGACGACGGTCACAGTTGAGCCGATTTTGGCCGAAATTTCGGTCGCCCGACTTCGGACGGGCACAACCAAACGAGACATATCTTCGTCCGACAGCCACTGCTTTTGGACGCTATCGAAAGAAGTCTTCTAGATACTCTTAAGACCATTTCCGTTACCACCATATGGTGAAATAAATCATCTTTGTCAACTTATTAGATTTATTCATATAGCAATTCAGATATACAGAGATGTTTGTGTAAGGGAGAGTAGGTATCTCCCCTCTCAACCTCATACCACTCATGGTGGAGTCAGGAGTTTATGATCTTCACTGCCACAAATGCGAAGCTAAATACATAGGCCAAACAGACAGAAGTTTCAATACCAGAGTTAAAGAATATTTGCATGCATGGAAACATAATATACACAGATTGCACATTGCTACACATCTTATAAACACAGATCACCCTTTTCACCCCAATTTAGACACTAAAATTCTTGAAATAGAACATGAATTCTAAAACTGTAGTGCTTTAGAAATTTTTCATATATTTCAATCCAAGTAGAAATCTGAAGTTCTCTTCGACGAACAAACCCCTGTGTCCCCTTTGCTAATAATTTTACGCACTCCTCCCCCACAAACTAACTCCCCTGCCTCCCGAGACATTCCCAAGAAGATACCAAACATACGTCTTCCGATTCCTCACCCGCAGCCCCAGCTGCAGCGCAGCAACCTATTTTAACTCCGTTTCAAACTACCCTCTGCGCACTGTCTCCCGACTTCCGCCGCTTATATCATTGTAAGCAACCCGCTCAACTTATTCTGTTTCACTTTTGAAATTTAATTTCATATTAGTTTTTATTTATTGTGATTATTTATTTTCCTTCCCGTTTGAATTTCATTATTTATATTAATCCCTGCTTTTTATACTTGTGTTCATTTCAATGTTTAATTTGTTTTATTTTATTTGGTATTCCTTTTGTATTTATTTATATTATTTATAGACAGATTATGACAGCAAAGCAGTCAAAAGCCGGCTATCTGAATAAATATAGTAAGTTGACGAAAATTATTTCAGTTATTTTACCTATTAATTAATTATTTATTTTATTTTACTTCAAAAACGGTTAGAAACGGTTTGTGTCGTGCTAAGGGGATAAGTGCATTCTGTGCTTCTTTTTTAAATCTGTAATTCCTATCCTAAGTCATTTACAAGTTCAATACTGAATACAGAAAGAAATGAGCGTGTTTGGCAAGAATTGTTAACAAAATCTTCATTCCGATACAATAAAATCTATTTTCAAGGGCAAATCAGCTGTAGATTTGAGCTCCTGTCCTCGATCGTGTCCTTCGTGAAGAAATATACTTCCTTCTGCGACAACATGGAGAACGATAATTAGAATAATTATATTTCCCACTGAATTCTGGAATATGTGCAAACATAATGAAGTTATATTTACGTCCAGAAGCAAAACAAGGGGCCGTCTTAGCGTTTGCTCAAAGGCTCAGGAAAACTGGACGAAAAATCTGATAGAGTCGGGGGGTCATTGACTCATAAATTACGTCAACAACACCTCATCAGCATTCCCTTTATACCACCATGTGTCTGAACGAATCCTGCACATCGCACAAAACCGTCCGTCGCCGGCCGACCTGAATTTCGGCGCAAATCGACTCGACCGAGACCGTCCCCGAAGGCCCTCCTCTGTGCGCCCCCGGCGGGTGCGCGGGCGTCACGGGTCTCACCGAGGGCGGCGGCGAGCAGGCTGGCGCTGCCCAGCAGCTGCGGCACGCGCGACCCCACGCGGCTGGTGAGCAGCCCCACCAGCGGGTTGCACAGCAGCTGCACCAGCGCCTTCGACGCCAGCAGCAGCCCCACGCGCGACGACTCCGACAGCAGCGCCGCGCCCGCGCCACCGCCCACGCCGCCGCCCGCGCCGCCGCCGCCGCCCGCCGCATGCGCCGCGGGCGCGCCGCGCGCCACCAGGCTGCGCAAATTGTGGTCTGATTAAATAAGGTCCGATTAAAATAATGTGTGGCACACACATAGTGGTCCGATTAAAAATAAGTTGGTGATTGACAATTGCGAATCGAAGGGAGCGACGTTGAAAGTGTGCGTACCCCTGAGCACGTGCTCTCGGGACCCGAAAATAAACACTTGAAATAAATCCTTATTAAAGTAACCAAATCATACACTCATATTGTATGAAGCAACAGCTTCAGAAGCACAACTGTCGATCACCAACTTATTTTAATAGTGATGCGACATTGACAACAGAACTCGATGTGAAAAACATCGACTTCAATATATCAATGTTTAAAACATCGATTGATTGATTGTTAGTGATTCCGGACACGTCAACTGCTAAGGTCATTAGTTCCGTAAGTGTAGTACACGATTTTAATTCGGGAGGTGCCTGTGATCTTCCCTCGCTGGATGGCGAGATCAGGCGCCAACCTACCGTCGGCTGGACGGGTGTTCCCCAACCAGGTATCTCCCATCAGCCCCAGCCCGTACAAGTTCTACGACCCCGACAGCTCTCTCGGCATGTGTATTAATATAGTCTATGTAAATATACGTGTGTGTAAGTGAGGGGTGAGGATAGGACAAGGAAGAGGAAGGAAAGATCGTACGCGGTCCGCGGCCTATTTGATAGGGTACTGCATGTTGATCGGAGAAACCACGGAAAACTTCCGATCAGAGCAACAGGCCGCTATAATTCTCCTTCAGACAGCGACTGAATTTGACCTAACTGACAAGATAGTGTCGAAAATCCTGCCACCATCAGGACTCGAACCTTGGACCTCCCGATCAGAGGCAGTGCAGTGACATCAGTTCAAGCTCTGAGCCACTCTGAGTTTAAAAAATAGATGCCAAGTACATCTATGATTTTATAAAAACATCAATGAATTGTAAACATCGATATCGATGTCGCATTCCTAGTGTTTGCGTGACGTGTGTGTTAAAGATGCGTCATCGAGGTCGACGTTTTCAAAACATCGATGTTTTGATGGAGATGTCGCATCCCTAAGAGATTAGCGATCGCGAGTCGTCTTGATCAACACTTCTTTTATTGATCGTTTAGAAGAAGGGTTGTAATGCGGAAAAAAATTGATTTCGAGATTTTGCAAAAATACATCTTTTGTGATGCCCTGACACCGAGAAAGTGTTTGACTGTATGCCCTTCCGTCAGTTTTTGTGTTCGACCGACTGTCTATCCATCTGTACATTTGTATGCCCGTCTGTCCGTCTCTCAGACTTGTGTCTCGCCCTGTCTGACGATCTGTCTGCCAGTCTGCCCGCCTTATGTGTGTCTGTTTGTACATCCGTCCGTCTGGACAACATTAGCGCCTAAACCTCTCATAAGACTTTTCCTAAAAATATTCTCCGACCAATTTGAATGTGGGTCTGTGAATATGAAACGCATATTTGTAATATTTTAAATAATAACTTTTCGTGGAGCCCTGAGAATATTGTACATTTTTTCTTAAAAATTCTCCGATCTTTTTCTTTAACCTTTTTCTTTAAATTTTGTAAATTATAGCACTGAATTCTATGGATTCATTTAGGATATTGTAACATTGTAAGTAATATGTGATGTGTTCGAGCAAATCCAGCGTATATTCAAAGGCCAATTCTGGCTTTTAGAGAGCATATCTGAAGATGAAGTCTAAGCTATCGAAAGCTGAAAATCTCTGAAATAAAACTTTTGGCAAAGACAATATCGCACTTTGCTTCTCGTCCCAGACTCGCGCGTCGCATGTTTAACCGTTACATACTAAAAAGGGATTATAATTGATCACAGTGTACTCTTTTCTCCTTTGTTTTAAAAGGGAATTGCTGATTCATCGTTTAAAATTTATATTATTAGAACCTTTCATAACCCTACGTGATAGTTTCGTTTCTCAAGGCGCATCATCAGATGTTTAAAAATCGAAAATTGATTGAAAACCGTCGACATGCGTATTCGCTTCATGGAAACTTTGCCTTTCTCTTACACCAATTCCAGTCCACAAACTCATCAAAATCTTATTTCAGAATCTGTCAATGTAGAATATAGTTACGCAATTGCAGCAATATCGTGAATGTTAAACTAGAGCTTAAAAAATGGACGTGGCCATCTGTGTCGTAGGGAAAACTCCACAAAAATAGGAAATGTTCAAAAATATTTAAACCCATGCTGTAGCTCAAAAATTGAAAATACTTTAACACAAACTTGCACAAAATTATTCTAATATATTTTTAAATATATTAGAATCCTTCCCGGACACCCTGTATTGCCTTTTATTCTGGTGTCCACCGTTGACCTCCCGCTCCTCCCAAATTGCTTTCTTGCGGTTACCGGAATGGCATTGGAAAGCGACTGTTAATCGCACCTCGAAGCTGTCAACAGACGCCCGATTTATACGTCTATCGGGTCACGTTCTTAAGGGAAAAAACCTTCATATTTGCAGTTTTAACCACACTGTTTCCACTACCTGATACAAATTTATAGGTCCATACATTCCTCCACGACGCTATGAACCCACTATATAGGAGACTTTTTAGGACGTCACCATGAACCCACCAATCAGAAGACGACTAGTAAAACTGCGAAGTATTTCAAGCGTGTTTTGACCATTACCATTACCATTGTCTCTGCAGTGCCTCTAACCGGGAGGCCCTAAAGTTCGAGTCCCGATGGTTGCAGATTTTCGACACTAGCTAGATCGAATTCAGCCGCTGTCTGGAGGAGAATTCTAGCGCCTGGTTGCTCTGAACGTCAGTTGTTTCTCCGATCAACACTAGGCGAAGGTGAATGCCAGAACAGTACCTTAACAAATGGGCCACGGACCGCGCGCGATGTTTCCTGTCTTTTCCTTGTCCTATTCTTACCTCTTACTGGCACGCACTTATACTTACATGCACTACACTACCGCTCACGCAGGGAGACCGGTCGGGAGCATAGAGCATTTCCCACCTCGGGCAGTTCCTCCGCTGGGGGAGATACCTGTATTTACGTATATTCGCCATGGCGGGACCAGTGTTTGTGACCACGTAAGTGGAAGGGCAGAGAGTTATTTTTTATTGTTTATGGAAGCAGAGGCGACTGCGCCTTGTTTGACAATTTTGTTAAAATTGTCCCAGTAATTCTGCAAACCCCTGAGTTGGCCTTAGATCCAAATGATAGTCTAGCCTATTTATATTATTCTAAATTTATTTAATTAATTTCGATCGCCTATTGGAAACTTGTGTAAATATTAACAGCTTTTAAAATATATTAAATGTGAGCTGCATTAATCTTTTATACCGGTGAACATTCCAGTCTTATTATTTATTATTGTTGATTAACAACCTATTTAACAGTTCGCAAGAACGCAAAGAGAAATTAACGCCTCAAATAAGTTTCTTTACTACTGGATGATTGAAATAAAAATTGTTATAAAATCATTTCTGTGTACTGACAAACCTCGCCCGTCAGTTTCCTTTCGTTTATTCATAACATATCCCTTACAAACGCCGCTGAGAAGTCTTGCTGCGCAAGGATTCCTGCAGCGCTCGCAGGAAAATTGAAGTTCAAGCACATCCGGTGGCACTGTTTGTCCGTGTTTACTCTCGTCAGCGATAGGGAGCAATTGAGTAACATTCCTCGAATTCCGCGGAGTCCACTACCAAAGGACTGCCGAGAGCTGCGAATTAATAATATTCACAGTGGATTCGTTATTTTGCCAATGCATTGAACATTTTTGCCAGCATTTCAACATTGTCATTCGCTTACGAATGAGAAATGATAACAAAACAGATGTACAAATTAGTCACCTTAGCAGCGAGTATGCTGCTGAACCAAACCACACAAAATGTTTTTTCAAAACCTAGGTTGCAGTCTGCTCAAGAACAAGAAATATAATACTCTCGTGTAATATTATATTGCATTAATGTTTTTAAAAGCAGTCATCACTAGAGACCGGATTTTTATGTAATTACATATTTTTTGTCTTTCTACTTACCGTTCTCAAAATTGTAATCTTGACAAATCATAGCCCTCCTAACACAAAATCGAAATTTTTGGTTACATATTTACAAATTTAGTACTAAATTACATATTTTACATATTTTGTTGTTTTCACAATATATTTTCTTACTTTATCAATTTTCTTCAATTTAATCCCGTATTTTTTGTGAAAAGATGTATTTTTTTAAAATCAGCATTTCCCCTACATTATTGGGGAAATCTAGCTGTCCAAAATATCATTGAGACCGCGTTTTGTGATCTATAACTTTAATTTCCGAGAAAAATTTGCGACCGCCGACGTGTAACACTTCGATGAAGATGCTACAGTGTATGTTTGCTGGTCGTAGCAGCAGTTTGTGCGATGGCTTCTATTGCGATTAGTCCGGTTGCTAAACTACGGTCCAGGATTACAATAGATGAAGCTTTTACTACGGACGAGAAAGTTGTATTATGTAAAGTGAGCATTTTTTCTAAATGTAATTTCTTGCTAAGAAAATGGTTTTTAATTAGAGAATTTTAATATTACATATTATATCGGATTTTACATATTTATTATATATCCTTACTGTTTTCTTACAAATTTTTGTACATATTTTGACATTTCATACTACATATTTTTCCGGTCTCTAGTCATCACAAATACCACAATAACATATACGTACTATGCACGTGTTTGATACAAGAGTTATTTACGTACACAAAAAATTGTCATAATTCAACATGTGAATAGCAACTATTGAATGGCGGGAGACCTCTTCCTTCGGGCCTTGCTGTCGCATGACGTCAACTGTTTAGTAGGAAGTGTCACACTGAGAATGAGAATTCAGTCGGTACGCGCAGTATGGGAATTGAGGGAACAATCAAATATTTACAGTTTTTGTCAAAAGCTGTTTGTTTTTACTTTTCCAGTATTCCAGTGTTTCTAACAATTCAGGGGTATCTCTCGGATGATCGAATGCCACATAGTTTTCTTTCAATATATAGCCGCATTGAAAATGAGTGAACAGAATCTATTTTACTAATTTCTAATGCGATTCAATAATTTCCAACGATTTTCGTTAAATACACAGGAATACCAAAAGATCAGAAAACAACAGATGTTTTTCAATTTTTTTAATTCTTGTGTGCCCAATAAAACCACAGAGATATATCACATGACCGAAACTCTAGTTTTCTTTCAATTTCTGTGCGCATTGGAAATTGGTAATATAGCTAATTTTGAACTTTTTAGGTTTCCAGAGAATCTAACGAAAACATAAACAACTCTTTCACAGTGGCAGTCCATCCAAAATGGGGGTTGCAGATCAATCGAATGATGGAAATATAATTTAGTATCTACTTCGTCTTCTAAGACATCTTCTTCTTACACTGGAAGTAAGAAATGATGGGAGCTGCAAGCTTTTTTCATGTGATTTCCAAAATCCGCATGTTTTTCGAACTTTCTACTATGAAGTTTAAATCTTTAAACCTAATGAATGAAAAAGATACGCTATTCTATTCGTCATGTTTTAGATCCAGTTTCAATATGTCCTCACCTCTAAACAATTTACTGAAAAAAAACAGAGCTAACCTCGAATCACACCCACAACATCACTTGTATTTATTACAAAAAATCATTTTTGAATTTTAGATCAAATTCTGTTTTTATGATTTTTAATATTCACACATTTCGAAAACATGAAATTGGCTTTCTAGGTATCTTAGTATCTAGTTTATCTTTAGTAGAGAATGAAACAAAAGTATTTTTCCTACTGGATTTATTGTCTAATATCAGGAAAATAAATAATAAATTCACACAAAAAAGTTTGCATTCACATGTAAATCGAAAGATTTGTCAGTTCCCATTCACTGAGACTGGCAGCAGGAACGTCGACAACAAAAACAACAACAATGAAACTAATCACAAAAAATAATTGTGGTCCGAATTTTCACATGCACTTGTATGCGTAATGAAGCAAAATTACTGAGTGAAAAATAACTGCACGCAATTAGTTCTCTCAACCAATTTAACTCTTGCTATGCAAACAAACGTCTTAGCCGTTTAGCTCATTGCTCAAAGTACTCGCTTTCCATGACGTTACCCCGGGTTCGATTCCCAGTCGAGCAAGTATCTGTTGTTTCTTATAGATTGCGTTTTCCTTGCAACCTCCCAGTATGTATTGCTGTGTGACGGTGAGAAAACTCTCTTCTCAGGATAAGACCAGAATACGGGGTGGGGATGTATTCGTCCTAACCACACGTACCCCTTAACCCATGGCCCCGAGGCCGGGACGCTGCTGGTAGGCCATGGCTCGTAACGGACTGTCGCGCCGAGTTCAGTCAGACACAAATGAACATTAGCGTTCAAAGAAGTTTCAGGTTTCGAAATATCTCAGGAAAGAATTGTAAGCCGAATACGTGGCCAGGAATACAGAGTAGCTTATAGAAAATCATTCCTCATCATCACAAAGGATAGTGAATGAAAATTTTCTCTTTTGATGGAGACTAAATTGATGAATGTTCTATCACAAGGTTAAATTGTCATTAAACAAATACTCCTTACAAAACAGAACAAAACTGATTAAAACTGGGTTAACCTAATATTATTGAATTTCTAAAAGGTGTTCTTTTATTTTGAAACAAGATTTTCTGGATTACAGAGTAGAACGCCTTTTGGCACTGAAATCGTAATTGACTCACTTCAGAATGATTTCAATCAGCTCATTTTGATAACGAAATTGAGGTTTGATGGATCTATGAGTTAGAGCTCTTCGAAATAAGCATACTATATTATAATTAGTAGTATAGTATAGACGCCCTGTCTCAATCATCAGAGCGTCTCAACAGCAATGGCAACGTGAATTGTGTAGCTTGGGTGAACGGTGAATACCTGCGTAGAGCAGGAAGTTCAACAAAGGGCGCGGAGGATGACGCATTGGGAATTTTTGCCTAGCGCGGATACGGCGAGGAGGCAATTGGGCGGCGGAAAGCCTATATAACGGCGCGAGACAATGCTTCTTTCTTCTTGTTTCTCAGCAGCGTCGACGTGCGGTTGTGCGTAAGTTTGTGCGTGTGGCGCACGTGGGCAAGGGGCCGGCAATTTGTTGTCGTGACGAGCGAGACATGCATTAGGTCTCAGATGTAGAGCGGTGTGGTAGCCGTTCGATTAAAATCCCTCCTAGTAGTGGGATCTATTTAGTTAGTTAATTGTAAGCAGTGAAATTTGTTATTTGTGACTACGGTCTAGTTTATGAATAAACTCACTATTATTACAACCCACTCTCGTCTGTATTTTGATTACACCCGTATGACGCCGCAATTGTCATTGAGCCATCTCAGCCGCTTCACCGCGCGAGCACCTGAGGTCGCGCCGGTCTGCGGCGCCGTGCGAGCAGTTGGGCGGGGCGGCGCCCGCGGTTGCGGCGTCGGGCCGCACCAGCAGCACCGTCGCTGGCCGCTCCGCCCCCGCCGCCCGCGGTGACGCAGCAGACGCTGCCGCCGCCGCCGCCGTCGCCATCGCGAAATCGTAGTCCGCCTGGTGCAGGTAGTCCGGCAGGATGGGCACTGCAATGGAAATGGAGCTCGCTAAGTCTAAAGACGGCTCCACACATTCGGCATTTGCCGAGCAGCGAGCTACATCACTACTGCTCGCCCAATCTCGAACAGTTGATGGGTTCGGCAAATATTCGCTTCCTTTCATGTATCCAAAAGACCGACACGCGGTGGGTAGTGCGAACTTCGAATGTTCGCCATTTGGCAAATAGCAAGCAACTCATCCACACTACTCGCGCTTCGGCGAGCGGTTGCTCGCTGTTCGCCGACTAGCGAATGTGTGGAGCCACCTTAAGGCCGCTCCACAATAGCCCACGAACGAGAACGGCAACGCGAAGGTGAGGACGGGAACGTGAATGCGAGATACGTGTGCTTCACAATAAACGCCCACAGGAAGAGGAAAAAGGTCTATGAATCTGCAGCGGCTAAAAAGAGAACTTCAAGAAACAGTTGCCGAAATCGAAAACTTCTAGCTACGCTACTCTGTTCATTCTTTATTTCGCTGTCTGTTGTGTTTGCGTGAAAAATAAATACTTAAACGAAACAATATTAATTAGAAAAATAAAACAATAAGAATAAAAAAAGTGCAAAAGCTACTACGAACTTACTGAAAATACAAGTAACCAAAACTTTTATCACAAAACAAACAACTTCATTGTACTTTAACGAAATATATAAAAATATTTTGGCGTAAATTTAATTCTAAGTATTAATATGAAAAGGATAATAATTAAACTATAATTACTAAAACAGTGACTAACAAAACTCGCCTCAACTGTAACTTTGCAAATCCATGCTCTAACCTCAATGTAGCACAAGACTCCCTCAACTCTGCTGCAGACCAGTGTCGCGCGCAGGTCGCGCACTCGAACACCTGGAAATATTCGCCGCCATTTGCTGCACTTTCATTGGTCGAGAGGCTTCCTGTTCCCGGGCCACGATACATTTTGACCATTCTTCCCGTTTACTTCCAGTCAAGCTTCTCGTTCCCGTCGTGTTGTGAACGCTTGCCTGAGATGTCTTCCAACTTTACGTATCCGCTCGCGTGCTATTGTAGAGAAACCTAAAGGTCTGGAGGCATTTTTACACGGTACAGTTTTCGTGCAGATTCTCATACAGAAACTTCAGATCCCAAACTGAAAATATAAAAGCCAAAAGTGGGTTTACACGGTCGGCAAGTTTTCTGTACGAGTCGCCACGAAACGCTACTAGGGGCTCTGCTGGCACACAATGAATTGACAAAATCCCAGAATACATTCATTCGCGTCATTTGAAGAATGCAGGGGAAGAACATGACAATCACATAATAGTCGATTTCGTGATTCTGACGCAAGCTGATGGTTGGAAACTATAACATGTTGTCAGAACTGGTAAAAGACTGTTAAGTGCAGTGCTTCAATCCTTCATAAATATTGCGAACAGGGGAATAACTAGCAGTTTGAACGTCTAAAACGCTCTTCTGAAAATAAGTGAAAATGTGATTTTACCCTGTAGTCTTCACTTGTGTTCGTAGGTTCTGAGCTACTTTATTATTTTTTTTAAGAATTAATGAATGAGGAAAATAGAAAGGCCGTCATTGTTGTCGCTATAAGCATGTTCGTGGCTGCGAAGGCTTTAGCGGGTGCACAGAAAAAACGCTCAGAATAGAGGAAGTCTTAGCTGCAAAAGCGAGATTCATTAACCTCATATTTGTAAGAGGCAGTAAAATAAACTCACCAGAAACTCCGAGAATTCGAATCCACCACGCCAATACATAAAATCTCTCGAATCGAACCTAACCTAACCACAAAGGATGGACGATTTCAGTCGTAAACAAATCCGTTAGTGAACGATTCTGCCGCTAGTGACGCTAAAGCCAAAATATACGTTCTGTGTGGGAAAAAATCGAATATGCTCATTATTATATATAACGGATCGCGTAATATGAATTTTCTCCAAATTTTTTTGGGTATTTTATATGAACAATTCAAACTTACTCAACAATTTCAAACTTTTCTCAAAAACGACTCCAAATTTTTTGATAAACAAAACTCCTGGTTTATTTTGCACGATAATACATCATCACATTGATCAGTGTTGTTAACAACTTACATTATCAGACACAACGTTTCTGCATTAGAGTATCCTCCTTACTGCCAAGATATGCCACCATCAAGCTTTTTTTCTCTTTCCATGGCTGAAAGCTCTTCTGAAGGGGCGAACATTCGTGAACGCTGATGAAGTTACAGCAAATGCGACGAGAGCACTACGACTGGTATCGCAAAATGGCATCCAGTAATGTTTCCAGATACTTTACGCGCGCTGGCAGAAATATGTATTTGCGGAAAGGAACTACTTTGAAGGCGTGTAAATTGCGTTATGATGTGTTGTTTCTGAGTTATCAACAATTTTCGGAACTTTTTTGATGCTGGAATGCAGAATAAACACATACTCGTGAGAGGGTCTTTCACCTATTAAAATTTTTGCAGTGTAGCGCAAATTGTGATTAACAATCACGTGACCAGTAGCATGTGAAGTGTAATATATTTCAGTAGCGAAGGATTGCCGGGTGCTCTAGTAAGTAAAATTCTTGCCGGATGCACTAGTCATAAATACATTGCCGGTTGCACTAGTAATTAAAATACGTGTCGGGTGCACTCCCATAAATACATTGCCAAGTACACTAGTAATAAATACATTGCCGGGTGCACTAGTAATTAAAATACTTGCCGGGTGCACTAGTAATAAATACAATGCCGGGTGCACTAGTAATTAAAATACTGTCCGGGTGCACTAGTAATAAATACATTGCCAAGTGCACTAGTAATAAATATATTACCGGGTGAGGTATTAATAAATAAACATCTCACCGACCACCGTGAGCAGCACGTTGTCCAGCAGCAGCGAGGCGTACACCAGCGCCACCTGCAGGCGTCGCGAGGCGCGCAGCTGCGCCAGGCGCCGTCGCCAGGCGGGGCCCTCCGTCTCCAGCGGCCCCGCCTCCAGCCCCGCCCCCGGACCCGCCCCCGGACCCGCCCCCGAGCCGGCCTCCGCCGTCGCCTCCGCCGCTGGCTGCATGGTCCTTCCTGCACAAAACACTACTTCTTAACCCTTTCACTCCCAGTCTTTACTATAATAAACGTGAAAAATGTATTTAATTGTAATGCTTTTCTGACCTTAATAAAAACAGACACTATTTTTTTACTGATGCGTTAAAGATCGTTATTGTCTTCGATACGGAGCTCGATATACACTGCGTAACTTACCTAAATCAAGAGAATCGTGGTTACGAGGGAAATCTGAAAACAGGTGAATGATGCTACATGTTCTCTTATGGAGGGAATTATGGGAGGAAAATTAGTGAATATGTAAATCTGAATCAATAAAATAAAGTAAAAAATAAAATTATATGTGAACCACGGGCGTTAACTAGTTCTTTTTTTTTATTTATTGATTTTTTAGAGAACACATAGATCAGTAGATAGAGTACTATTCATATGTGGTGAAGGCTTACATTCTAATTTACTTAAAATTACACTATAAACCAATTTGAGTGAGGATGTCTTTTCCAGACATCTCTAAAAACAATCTATTTCCGCAAATTTGTCTGGGAATGCCTGGTGTGGATATCTATTTTTTATTCTGGATCTATGAGAAGGAGTTTTTCGGAGTCTGAAGTTGATTAGGTGTGGGATTTGTGGTACGGAGTGATAGAACTGGGTGGAGAGGTATTTGTGATGGTTCTAAGAAAATGGTTCTAAACTATTTGAAGCTTTTTAAGGTTGGTTTTTGCGGCGGAGATCCAAATTGGGCAGGCGTAAAGGAGGAGTGGTCTGATGATGGTTTTGTAGATGGTTATGGCTCTTGGGAAGTGAAGATTAACTAATTCGAATGATCAAGCGGCGAAAAATTTCCCGAGGGTCTATGGCCTTCGGACTTTTTGTCGCCGCTCGATCTTTAGAACCCTTATAACACCCTTAGTGCATAAATAACTATTTTCATAATTTATTTTTTTTACGATTCAACCCTATTCGGGCGCTCTTTCAAAAATCTTTTGTTCAGGTTTGTTGAAAACACATAAACAATTAGCATTTTTCATAAAAATTTGTCAGTGTTATGGGAAACACTGGTCAAATATTTATAGTTGCAAACATCATCTGAATGTGTCAGAATAAGCCAAGTAGAACACTCTGAATTCGATTTTAAGAGGTTCACCTGACAATACGTTAGCGACAAATCGAATAAAACAGTCTAGAAAGCTAAACATAATTTAAAATTGTGTTTATTATGTTCATGACATCATCACCAAGCTAAAATCCTTAGAATGCAAAATAATATGAATAATAATCTACAGACTAAGTGAATTTACATAATAAATTATATTCAAGTCTTGATCTGACAACTGTAAAGGTTTTTGTGAAATATCCCATTAAAAGGTTATTGTTGACTGATACAAACGTTCTGTTGTGAACTGCCCAGGAAAGAAACTTTTGATTATGGTACTGTTTGGATGCAATAGCTTGGAGACTTTTAATTTGTACCTCACGATCGCATTTTTTTGCAAATACTTCATATTTCATTTAAAAGTGTGTACCTGTTACCCAACAATTCGAAGCATTTTTGAATTAGAAGGAGACAATGAGTGCTTCATGCGATGAGACAATTACTTGTAAGATAAAGAATGGCTTAATTTTCAACTGCGGTCCTTGTAGCACTTGGAATGAAAATGTAGTTAACAATAATAAATCCAAAAACGAAAAATTGAAATTACTTATGATACAACATTTTAGATAATGTAGTCGTGAACAAGTAACATCGTGTATGTACATCATGTATGTAACATAGTGCCAGAGACTGTGACATGTGATGCGTGATTGAAGATTGTTAATTTTCAAAAAATAACATTTATATTGTGTACACAGAGATTTAAATGTACCGACATTTTTTGAAAGATTTGACACAATCAGCTCAAGCTATCTTCAATGTTTGGAAAATCACCCAAACCCTTTAGCCATTTGTATCACGTGGAATGATCATGTAGTTAACATTAATAATTCCAAAAACGAAAAATTGAAATTTTTATAAAACTACATTTTTACAGAATGTAACAGTGTCAGATACAGGAACTATCTTCAACGTCTGGAAAATCATCTAAATCCTCTAGCCATCAACCTTCTACATCATAGTGAAGAGACCTACAGATTACCCAAAATTACACTCTTAAAACTCCATTACAGATTTTGAAATTGTCAGAATACATACATCAGTCACATATATATTTCTCAAGTTTGACTCCTAACCAAAAGGACTAAGTTGAATCATTTCTTCTAGTCGCACGAAGACGGTGAAATGTAGAACAGGGATACCTTCACCCACAATAATTTGTCATTGTCAACTGACAATTTTATCATATATACTAAATATTTTAATATAAAATAGATTGTAAATTTAGTTTATTCAGAAAAAAATTGGTCTACTACATGACACAGAACAATTTTGGCTCGGACACTCTAATTACAACAAAGACTGCGGAGAGGGAAAGAAAACGATGGTTCCGTGCAGTGCAAAAGTGCAACTATAGTGCGATTTTTTCTCTGTCCCTTAAGCCCCTACGGCTACGATTTGAATATCACACGGCATTTCGCATCTTTCTCGCTCCTGCCGCTAGATGTCGCATAATCGCAAGCACTGCTTGATACGGTCGCGATCATGCGATATCTGGCGGTACTACTGAGAACGTCACGAAATACCGTGACATATTCCATCCTGAAGGTGGGCCTTCAGGAGCAAAGTTAAAAAAATCGCAGTATAGGGCGCAGGGGCGCCTGGAGCAGCGCTGTGGTACTTACGGCGGGAGAGGCAGTCGGGGCGGCACTGGCGCGGGCGGCGCGCGGGGGCGGCGCTTAAGAAGCGCCTTGGATGAGGAGGGGCGGGGCGGGGAGGGGTGGGAGAGGAGGGGGAGAGCAGCCTCCGCCGCCGCCGCCGCCGCAGATGCTCCTCTCGCGCTCCGTTAGGTTAATCGGCAATCTGGCGCCGCCACCTGCTCCCGGCCGCGCTCCGCCCACCCTCATCCGCCCTCAACCGCCCTCACATGCGCCCTCACGAGCGCGCGGCGCACGCACAGTGCGCCCGAATGGCGCCCAACAAATCTGCCACGATTCTAGGCGAGTGCCGGAGCAGGACCTTAGGTCGAATGCAGCCGCTGTCTGGGTGAGAATTCTTGCGGCCGACTGCTCTGATTGGTAGTTTTCCGAGTTGTTTTCCGATTGACACCACGCGAATGCCGGAATGGTACTCTAACAAAAGAGTAATTTATCGTGCGCGATCTTTCCTTCCTCTTCCCTGCCCTATCCTCACCCCTTATTTACATACACTTAGACTTACATCAATACACTACCACACTTGTCGAGAGACCGATCGGGAGTTAGAGCTGATTCCGGCTGGAGCGGCGACTCGGTGGAGGAGATACCTGGAGTGAGAAAATCCCCACAGTCCGACGTGTAGGTGGCGCCGGATCTCACATTCCAGCGAGGGAGACGTGCCACCACCTTCTTGATGCAGCTCGCGTGATAAGAAACTTTCCATATAATAATTGACAACGTTTAAAACTAATCATGCAGAACACTTACGGGATTAATGACCTAAATATTTGACGCGCACGAAGTCAATACTCCCTCACTCACTAAAGCATTCCGTTGCGCGCTTTCTGCTATTTGAAAGCAAGCATTCCAACTGCCAAAATAAATTAAATAAACAAGAAAAGGTGCTTGCCCGTCGCCCACGAAACTTCAAAGATACAAAAATTGGAACTTTGTAGGATAAAATAATATTTTTTTAGAGTAAAGAACTGTTTGCAGAATTCTTTTCACACCACTCCTTTGAACCCTTAGTTAATGTTTTCGGCATTATAATGAGCTTAGCAATAAATCATCTGAGGGTTTCCGTCGAGCTGAGACCCGAATTTAACTTATGTGTGTGCTGGCATCGCGTCAAGCCAGCTCACACCCGTTTTCGCCTCGAAGGTACGTGGAAATTAATTCCCAACTGTGGCAATTAATTAGCAATAAATCATTTGACATGTTTCATTCCGGTGTGCTGACATGGCTGTTCCAGCTTGACGCGCCTTTTCATAAGTGCAGAATACAGACAACTACGAAAACGTAATCTGAAGAAAATCAGAAGCTGGAAAGTTTGTTTTTAATAATAATAATAATAATAATAATAATAATAATAATAATAATTATTATATTATCTTTTTGTTTACAAAATATTTATATTTATATTTCCTGGGACATTACTAAAGAAAGCAGTCGTGATGCTCAACTGTACTTAATTTTAATTTTGCTGTCTGGTATACTTCTTGGTATTACTGTTTGTACGGCGAAATTTTTATTTATTTTTTAACGAAATGAAATTAATAAATTATAAGCCGAGTCAAACAGTTACATGTATCCAGGACGTGTGGTCTACTTGTGAGTGCACAATACAAACTATAGTTCGTATGCGCCACAACGCAAGTGGGCAACTACAACTACGAACTCGTAATCCAGTGGCCCGCGAACTGCCTTTGATACCTCATTCCCTCCCCCCCCTCCCCGGCTCCCCCCTCACCCAGCACAGTGCGCAGAAATGGCATCATAAGCGTTTGCTCATTCCTCATCTACTGTGCATTTATTTATTTAAATGCGATTTTGTCGACCTGCATGGCCGAGGTGGCTAAAAGTGAGTACCTTCTCAGCGCTTCCGAAGGGTCGCGGGTAGGGAATGGCTATTTGTCCCTAGTCTCTCATGTATGTGCTGTAGCTGAGAGCCTCGCGTTCTGCTGACCCCAGATCAGAGGAGCCCGCAAGTGTGTTGGTGTGTAGAGTGTGGTTGAAAATGCGTCCCAACGGGATGTAAAAGGTAACCGGCTGGCGGCTGGATAGAAGCCATCGAGAAGAGAAGAAGAAATGTGATTTAAGTGCGAACTCAATCTCAAAATTGCTTAAGTATCGCTTTGCGTCTTTGTAATCGCTGGAATTAAAGAAACACCAGAGAGCAAACTAGTGATGCTACAACAGCACAAACTTCCTCGCGTTATTGGAAACAGCTGTGTAATATTGAAATATTACAATTTTCGGGGGGGAAAACTTGCAAAACCCGAAAATGAGACTAACATATTTCTTAACGCCCCTTATTACATATGAGGAAAACATTTTTTTAAAATTTAGAGCAGTTTTTGAGAAAAAATCGTAAATTTCAAGCAAAAATTAGGCAAAAATTACTTTTTTTTAAAACCTTGTACATGACCTTTTTTAATTAGTTAGTTTTGTACAACAGATTTTGTCTAAAGTAGAAATCTCTATCTTCAAATGTGTAGTATTTTTTATGTTGCAATTTTTGAAAAATCAGGGATTTCAACGAAAATGAGACCCGCACCATTCTCTTAAACGTTCTTGGCACTATTCAATAACAAAATTGAATCAAAAAATTTGGAGCCATTTGTTAGAAAATTTTGAAAATGTCTGAGCGGTTTTATATAAAGTACCCACCAACATTAAAATATCGGTTTCAAATTCCAGGAGCCGTGACATCAGCCAAAACGATTGAGAATATCAATTTTGGAGAAAATCGGCTGTACGGTTTATGCGAGCATTGTGCACAGACGGACGGACAGACAGACGTTTTGCCGTCAATCGATTTTTTGGTAGGAAGGACGCACAAAACAAGGATTATGGATACATCAAGTGTTAGAGAATTTTTTTTCTATATTTATTAACTGGATTTATCCTCTTTTTCGCTACCAGGGTCCGATAATAAGAGTTTATGTGTCGAAAATTCTCCTTTTTTCGGCGCACGATTACAATACTTTCTCTTTTTACGTTATTAAGTGCGAGAAAGTAAAAATGTGTGCCTCTATTCTTGCAATTATACTATCACTGAATCCAGAACAACTGGTTGCAATTGGGACGAAAAGTGGGGTCGGATAGTGAGGGGTGGCGGTCAACTCTTTGCCTGTCCTCAGAACACCACATTATAGTTGCCTCAAATGTAGAAAGCAGCGCAACTATCGATGGCTATATAGCCAGGGTAAGGCTATATAGCCAGTGTGACATAAGTGTGTATGCTTGTTTAAAACTAAACAAAAATTAAGGAAGGATGGTTTAAAAATAAAGTTTCGATTATATGACAGGTCGCTCAACTGAGCTTTATGCACTTGGAAGAATTATGTATCTCGCGCTATCGAGCTAGAAACTAAACTTTTCTCCCTCATGAATAAAGCTCTACCTAAGTCCCTTGCAATATAAATAACTATAGTTTATTTATTTAACATTTTACAGTTAAAATTGTATTTTTTAAGGAGTAGAAAAACTTCATTGACTGACCAGAAGCAAGAAAGAAACCATATCAGCTTTTTCTCAATGGATCAAGGGGTTGAAATAAACGATGGAGGTAGACAAAAATGTTAAGATTTCCCTTGACTTTCTTTTTGCAGGACGTTTACTCCGGCCGCGGTTACGGTTTTATATGTAACCGCAGCGATGATACCGAAGGATGGATGAAGATCAAAGATAAATGTTATGAATGTTCAAACAAAATACTTGATAGAATAAGACGTCAACCTTGCCAGGACCACCGGGTGAAAAGGTATAGCTTGACGAGACTCGAACCAGTATCCTTCGTATTAGGATATTCTACTTGACCCAAGCCCTTGCGTCATCAGGTCAGCATATCATGAAGGAACGCAAGAACGGGAAACCTAGATAACCGATTTCTTAAAGAGGGGACAAGGTTAGTGTCATGGTTCGAAGAATTCGGGTCGTGGTTGTCCATTTATTTTTCGTTGACATCCTCATATAACACAAATTCACCTTTATAATTCACAGAAGTAGTTGTCATCCTGAATGACGAATTTGGAGGCCCTTTTGTCCCCTTTTGTGATTATGAATATGTCTAGATCTCAGTGCCATGGGCGTCATCGTCTTCGTTTTCATGGAGGTCGAAATTGAACGAAAAATATGTCATATTTTCAAAGTTTATATTATAGTTCTAAAAATATTTTTTTCATTAATCCTGTACTAACGTTTACCTTTTTCTAACAGTACGAACAATATTACAAAATGTTTTATCCCATTCTTCAGCATACAAACATTCATCTTTCCAGTGAAGTTTCATAAAGAATTCTAAATTTTCTTTTACCATTTGTAACGGGCATAATAGCATTAACGGCATGAACGGCAAATGATTGCCATTCAAAATTGTACTACTACTTTATTTATGGTAGGAAATGGTGCGGTGTTTACGATGTTTCCATCATCGAAATGCATATGAGGTGTTGGTTCTCCATCGTAAATATTTATTTTTGCATAAAGCTTTTTCGGCCGCATTGCGGCCATCTTCACTGCAATTAGAGGCGGCTGTGGTCCTCAGTCCAGATAAGACAGCCTGTCTTGTCTGTAACAGGTCGTTGTCGTTTCTGGAGGGATGTCAGAGATCGCCCCAGCTGGAGAATTGGATGACCCTGGCTGGAAAAGTATTAATTTGCCCCTTGCAGGGCGCAATTACCACAAATTATTTCTAGGTGCTTCATTTACAATTAGCACAAGTTGAAGGGGAAATAGTAGGTTGACAACTTGGGTTGGTAAATAAGGGAATGTTTATTTGCGCAATTGTATTATCAGACCAACTTTCACGATAACAGCCATGGACCAGGTACAGTCAATGGGCACGTATGTGTATGTCATTCATCACATTCACAATAAAAAATACTTCGTTTCATCAAGCCACCTGAAATTTCTTTTTACTTTCTCGCACACTGCATAGGAAGAGAAAGTTATGTAATCTCGGGCAGGAAAACGGCGAAATCTGGACAGAAAAACTCTTATTGTCGGGCTCTGGTAAAGAAAAAGTGTAGCGTAGTGGTACGGGTGATAGCGAGTTAACTTGGAGGACTTGTGTTCGATTCACGATGGAGAAAAATAATGTTTTCTGGTTGAACACACTTTTGCATGTTTATAGTAGTAAAATACAGAAGAGCAGTTACGAATAATGCGAGAAAACATGTACTGTTGTAGCCCTACTAGTGAAAAATGCGTGTCGTCCTCTCGCTGAAGAAAATTTACAATTAGCATCCTCCACTCTGGATTATATTAATTTATCTTCAATTGGTTGCACCGCCCGATTGAGTAAAGCAACTATTGTGCTACAACAGCACATAATTGCTCACATTACTTACGGCGTCGCTATACTACTAGTATATGAGTATGTGAAAGTGCTTTCAACCAGCAAACATTATTTTCTGCGCCGAGACTCAAACTCAGGTCCATCGAAATAGTTCGCCCTGCGCTCCACCGTTACACCACATAGAGGCTCCAACGCACTCATTAGGGCCGACGCTTAAATATCTCCCATTATTTCCAACATGCAATTTGAAAATTCATAGAGTTCAAGGATAATAACACCTGCTGCGTTTTTAAGTATCCCTTATTCTATTTGTGGAAAACATTAAAGAAACAAATTTGGAACGGGTTTTGAAACAAAAAAGTATGTAATTACTCTTACGTATGTAATGAAATGTACCGACAACGTCTCGTCATAGACTCTTACGAGATCGTTGGCATCATTCATCTAAGATGGTTATAATCGTGACCCGTTCCGAATTTATATTAAAATTTTGGGCGCCAGGAACAGGTTACGTTAATTAAAAATGACCAATGCTTCCACAGCTAATTTCAACAAATGTATAAATGTCCGGCTAGCTGGGTCAATGGGTCCCGTTATGGATAATCGCTATCGCCTAGATAGCCGATTACTTGATCTGCCAACTGTACAGTATGGCGAGGAATCTGAAAGGGAATAATTATCTATTTCTATTTAACAATTTTGATTGACTAAATGAAAATCTTTTCATTTCCAAAAGAAAAAAAATTCAACAATTTATTTAACAATATTTACAATTGTTTTTGTCCTTAGGTCATGACCTCGTTTTAAAATATATCTTTTGTACTGCAGTACTTATCTACCGTCTTGGTCGCCGACGCCCCGCAGTCTCTTCTCACTTGAATGTAGGCGATCCCAAGTTCCGCTTCTCTCTTCGAATCTTGCGACGTTGCCGACGCATTCAGCCCTCACTGACTAGAATATCTACCGGTTCTTAATTGGTATTCAGAGTTCCTAGTCTTCCCCAACTAGCGGTAAAACATTAAAGTCCAAAACCGCAATATAAGAAAAAACTTTCAAAGTCCTAATCGAACTTCCCAATTCCGAAAAACTATTGAGTCTCACTCGAAACTTACAAGTCCTACTTCACTAAAGTTGATCTCGCGAGCAATCTTTACTACTCGACGACCACTATCAGAATGTCCAGTTCTCCCTGTTCTTTCGCCGTCAACGCTTCGGTATCCGTCCTTCGTTCCTCTTTTTTAAAACAAAACGACAAAATTAGACAGTCTATTCTCCCTTAGCCAATCCATTCATCCCTTATCAAACCAAGTAGCCACGCCCTCGACAGTCATTCCTTTTCAGACCAATCACACATTATTTTATCTGTCTATCTAGCCAGCGCCCCCACCTCTTCAAGGCCTGAATGCAGTTTGTTGACCTTGCCAACCACTGCGCCGGCGTTGCTAAGGCTGTATATCGCCATTTGCATACCCTTTTGTCCAACCCATTTACAGCCAATATTATTAACAAAATATTATATATTTTGGTATATCACAGTAAGAAGAGAAAGTATCGTAATTGTGCGCCGGAAAAGGCGAATTTTCCACACAAAAACTTGTATTGCCGGGCCTGGTAACGAAAACGTCGATAAATCTTGTCGTCTGTCTTTCCATCTGTGGTCAACGCTAGCGCCGAAACCGTTCAGTCGTTTTTCTCCAAAAATGATAGTCTCCGATCGATCTAAACGAACTTGAGGCATTGGGAGTTTCTAACGGGTATTTAAATTTTTGAGAGTACTTAACATGAAGCCGTCTGTAAACAACATTTTCAACATTTTCTTAAAAGTGATTCCGAATTCCATTTTGAGAAAATTTTGAAAATGTTTCTGAGGCTTAAAAGAATGGCGCTGGTCTCATTTTCGTTGAACTCTGAGTTTTAGAAAATTGTCAATTTACAAATAATGCG
Source organism: Acheta domesticus (assembly GCA_031308135.1). Lineage (NCBI taxonomy): Eukaryota > Metazoa > Arthropoda > Insecta > Orthoptera > Gryllidae > Acheta > Acheta domesticus. The sequence continues at coordinate 55,774,028 of JAHLJT010009436.1, forward strand.
AGAAAGTATGTGCTGTTACAGTATCACTTGATTTATTGTTAATAAAATATGTACTCAATATTCACTTTTTCTTTCTCGCCCTTACGTGTTAAGAAGAGAAATTATTGAAATCTGCCCCGGAAAACGGGGAATTTTCGACAGAAAAATTCTTATTGCCGAGCCCTGATAACGAAAATGTCGATAAATCCTATTCCTTTTTGTAGTAAAAACTTCTAACACGCTGAGTAGTCAGAAGCGAGTTCTTGGAACCAAAAAAGCAATTGACGACGAAACGTGTGTGGCCGTCCGTCTGTAGTCAACATTAGCGCCAAAACCGTTCAGATGATTTTCTACATCAAAAACAGACCTTTAAATAAGGTAATGTTCGATTTTCGCAAATATGAGTAATTTTTTTAGTAATTTTCCGTGAAACAAAGACAATTCTTGAAACTTTAATTTTTTTCTCAAAAATGCTTCTAAAGTTTTCTTTTAATTTTTTTCGTCGTGTGTAGGAAAGAATGTTAAAGAAAATGGCTGCTGGTGGAAAGTGGTTGCTGCGCATTTTGTTTGAACTCTCTGAATTTCCAAAAATAGCGAAAGTTTATACTTTCTGTGGCGTCGTCCTACAACCACAAAAGATACATTTTTTCTAATGAAATCTGTTCATCAAAAATAGATTTTGAAAAAAGGTCATGTTCAATTTTTCGAAAATATGATTCGTTTGTGATGAATTTTGCGTTCCAAATGTTTATTTTAATTTTTTTTTCACATGTAGAAAAGATCGGTAAAGAAATTAATGCTTGTGATATTTTCGGTGAACTCTTAGAATTTTCCCAAATTGCAACCAACAAAAAATTAACATTTCAAAAGTATAATATTGATGATATAGATATATTTACTAATTAAAATCTTTTTTTAAAAATCATTTCGTTTAAAAATGCCATGTTCAATTTTTTGAAAAATTTAGTAATTTGGCGTAATTTTCCTTTTTAAAATTGCAAATCCGAATTTCCGAAGAAGTGTTGTCAAACGTAAGACACTTATCCAACATGTTTTAAAAATGAATCATATATTCTAAAAGAAGCAATGTCAAAATACTGTATGATATATTTGTTAAATAAAAATGATTTCACTACAAACAACAACACTCAAACTGATATAATTTTTTGTAATAGGGAATTCAATGCCAGACTTTATGAAAGTTATGTTTCGGATCATAAATCTATATTCTGTCAAATTAGATTCAGTTAGTTTGATAAGAAATCAATTAATTAATTCTTGGAACAGACGATTGAATTAACCAACAATTTATTTTATTTCATCTTACTTTTCTTGGTGTTTGGATCATTGCTTGGGATCATTTTCAGATCTACATTTCATACAATTTCATACAATCAGTTTTCGTATAAACAATAATTTATTTCATTTCATTTTTTTACTTTAGATTCTTGCGTGCGATCTTTTTCAAAACAAAAGTTCTAGAATTTGTTTTCTTACAAGTAGCTACTATTATGTGTATTCTCCGGCCAAATTGACACACAGTAAAGTAATGGTTAAGCTTTATAAATTGAACTTGTTTAAAAGTAGTTTTTTAAAAATATTTTGGAATATGCACAAAATGAAGCTCTGGTCCATTGTTTCATTTTTGCTGTTGGTGTAAGAGGTAAAGTTGGTGTAATATCAAGCCATCACCATAGAGTTTCTTTTATAGCTGTTCACAACTGTGTGAAATTGGAGACAAAACTGATGAAATGCATTAAAATATGGAGCTGGTATCAAAACCCTCACAGAAAGCAAAAGATCCAGAAGAGCATTGAGTGCCCCTAGAACAGTAAAGACATACATAGATGGAAATACAGGTAACAAATACTAAAATTGCACAGACCCAAGATCAATTGCATAATTTTGTAAGATAGTTCTTAACTATCCATGAGAATTTCATTTTTAAAGAGATAATCACGTGTAGTACAGCTCTCATATAGTGCAATAAACGTAATGCTAATCTACTACAATTAGCAATAATTGAAACATTTGTGAGAAAATTCTGCAGAGTCCATTACTAATTTTACGGAGCTGTGTATAGTATACGATTTTTTAAATATTTTGTTCATAATCATTAATTATTGTTTGCATCTCAATTGTTCGTAGTTCCATGTGTCTCTGACCATTTCTCGGACTTCTTTTGCTAGTATATTTCAGAAGTTATCTCGTTGCAATGCAACAATTGAACGCCGCGATAGGCGGTGTGATTTTCTCAGAATAACTTCACAAAATTGTATGGAGTTTCTGAGTATATGGAAAGAAGTTTTGCATTCTCAAATGTATTAGTATATTCATTTAAACGAATTAATTTTTCGTGCCTAAAACCCCTATTACACTATCATGTTTTCATCATTTTTCATTGGTACAGAAGAATGACAGACGAGACGGGATCATAGAGGAGAGATACAATATGGACGGGATACAATTTGTACAGAAAAATGAGACATGCTTCATTTTTCGGTAAAGTTTGACTACCACACTCCTGGCGTCATTTTCCGGAACTTTTCCTCGTTTGCTACGCGTGTGATGCGATTCATTCCTTCTGTGCAGTATTGAGAGCGTTCTAATGCGTCGAATTGATTTGTGAAGTGATTAGTGTGATGAGAAATAAAACATGTACTGTATTCTAATGTCGCCTTGTTCTACGCTCAGTCCTGAAATAACCTAACTTAACCCTTTATTGGATGACTTTTTTTATTTTTACTTGCAATAATTCTACTTCATTACATTTATTTATTTTAATTAAGGGGAAAATAGTAAACAATTCAAAAGTAAATATTGCTTGAGAAAAACACAAAATTAAATTATGTATACTCATGATGTTACATTTGAGTCACGAAACAAAACTTGCTATATTTCACGGTTTAAAAAAATGTTCTTATTTTTCAAAATGTTTATGAGATAAAGTAAGTATCAAGCAATATCATTCGTATTTTAGTTTGATTATTTTCCTAAAAACGTTTTGTTTCGGATATACGAAAACTGGTGTGTAGTTTCTGTGTTGGTGTTGTAGTTTTAGTGTGAAGTTTCGATTCACGATGCCAGTAGATTACTATCTCTGCAACTCGTTATCTTATCGCCTTTATCGCCTAACAATGCAGGGGTGACATGAACGCATTATGTACATCGCATGTAATATAAAATAGTTCATAATTAAATCGTTAGAATGCGTTTATGACCTGAAAAACGTTCAGCTGTTTGATTTCCCGCGCTTTTCGCGGCGTCTACAAGAAATATTTTATTCATGATCACGTACAGAAAAGGAAATAACCGTGTAAAACGCTAGATCTCGTTCATTCAGTTCTGACATATAAACAAACAAATCGCTTAGGAACGAATATTTTCTGCAGAGAAAAATGATGAAAAAAATGAGAGTAAATAGGACTTAATGCGAGACGATTGGTAATGAGTACGGAGCGGGTTTTGATGTGTTGTCATGATTTTGCACGTTTTTATGTGTTGTTTCAGGACATAGCTAAGTGAAATTTCTTGATATTTGATTAGATTTGGATGCTATGAAGGGCCTATATGTTAGTGTAACAGCATTTTTGGCCAATTTTTTCCAGTTGATGCCTGTGCGTGTAATTCGCGTGTAAGAATAGGCGCATATTTTGCCTATTTCGTTCAAAGAGAGATTTATTTCTAAAACGTTATATCTTTTCATACAATCTATTTATTTGTGCGCGTTTATTGATTAGAAAGAGCTTGTCACATCGCAGGAATAATGCAGAGAGAGCTAAGAAAACGAACTGGATATTCAAGACCCAGAAAATTGCCAAGTTTTTACGTTGGACAATGTGCGTTTGGTATACGGGATTTCAGCTTGCTTTGGTCCCTAGAATTTTCAATATGGCGGCCATTCGGCCCTGCCAACTTTGAAAATGTACATGAAGCTAGACTTCGGCGCTATATTCAAAGATACGCAATTCGAGAAACCTGCCATCAGGAACTTCTCTCATTATAATGTTAATTTTAATCAACTGAATGTTTTGAAACATTGAATTAATTATCATTTGGATCAATTATTTTGATAATTTTCTTCTGAAACTCATAATGTTGAAATATGAGAAGTTTAATGTTTCACTTCATTTTAAAATGCAAATATAATTAGAAAGCTTTAGAGGAATAAATTACATTCTTATAAAGATTGTTAATGATTGATATAATATAGAATTAATGGATGGACATTTAAAAAAATTGAAATCAGAGTATTTCTTAAATTTTATTTGTCTCCATTTCATAATTACAATAATATATTTTATCTCAACATTCAACTGAGAAAACTAAGGAAGAAGAGTTAAAACACTATGTATTTTTTTACCAAGTAAATTTATTTCAAAGTAATTACAAACAAATGTTTTTACAGTTAGGTTTTTTGTGAAATCTTCATATACACTGCCCCTGATCAGATGTACAATTTGTTATCACAATATATCCCATCCTTCTCTCTATACACAACCATAATTTTCTCAGAATATTCCACTGCATTTTTCCAATTTGTCCAAAGTTGACACCTTAAAAAATTAAATAATGTATTCATAACACTTTATAAAATTTAAGATATTGAAGCTCATTTTCCTTGTGTTAAATGTGTCAATGAATTTAGATACTTAAGATACCTTTTTAAAAGCCTGCTTCCAAAGATTTCTGGCCTTTTCAATTCAGTAGCAAGATTTTCTAAGGACATTCTTATTGAAGAATCACTTTGACTGAGATCACATATTTTCAGTGGAAACTGCATTAGGGAGTAAGCCTTGAAACAGTCTGCCCTTCAGTTCCCAGCAATTTCTCAACTATACACCTGTTGTTAATTACTTTTAACACTTGAAAAAAATTAATTTATATGATAACTGCTTAAATAATTTTAATAGAATATATGAAGGTGAATATGAAAAGATGAAAATTAAAATGCAAGAATAATAATAATAATAAGCATTTACCATGTATCCTGACAATAAATATTTTTAAAATGTTCACATTTTGCACAGAACGTTAGTAGTATTGGTCTTATTTTACTTACACTGATATCTACATCACAGATCTGCTCATGGGCTTTCTTGCCTGGCTTCATAAATCTTTGGTCTCATTGTGTACTACATACACTCCTTTCTTTGGGTCAGCCATGACTGAAAAATATCAAAAAATTTCAACAAATATAATAGTTATATAATTACATTAATACTATACAAAATATTGCATAGTGTAATGTATAATATAATATAGGTTTACATAGTAAATACTGTCCCACATTTCAAATACTAAATATATTTCCATGGGAGGGTGAAAGTATCAAAGTATGTAATCAGTAATTGTATGTTCAAAGCAATGTAAATGTGCATATGATTCATTGAATATGAATTGCAAGAGCAAAGTACCTTGTCATACATTGTTTGAAGCTGTTCTCTTTGACCGATATCATTGTTATTATTTTTACTATTGATATTATTATTACTACTAAGGCTGACAAAAATAATTCTCCTGGATAATTTACATAATCTTTTCCTCTATAAACAATATACTTACTTCGATTTTCCAAACAAAATTCTTTTAAGAATTCTGAACAAAGAAGGTTAAGATCCTTGGAAAAAGAATGTATCATAATTACCTCTGATATTCTCCCAAATTTTCTTTTCTGAAAGAACTTTCCCTGTAAAGAGTGTTTCCTATTATTTCTTCTTTACAAACTATACCCAATATAAAGTACAACAATATACACTCATATGTTGAATGTTACCATCATGGGTTTTTTTATAGATGAATCTTGCAATTGCTTTCTTCACAACCATCTAAGTGATCTGATTGAGTACTGACTTCACAATACTGAAAGAATATTGTGAAGTCGATATGAACTACATTTTAGAGATTCACATACATTTGTAATGATAATTTTTTCACATATGACATTATTATTAGACCAAACACCATGAATTAAAATATGTTCAATCACCGTGTGTGCTACAATTCCCAATTTATAGATATATCCAAAAATATACAAAATACCTGCATGTGGTAATGCACAAATAATCTATTCCATAATACAAAAATTTAAGATTTGTTGGTTGTTATGTTTCATAAACATCTTACCTGAAATAAATATGCCACTTCACATGTACGTTCGGAATTCGTTTTCATAATCCATTCTCGTTCTAATTCACTTTGAAATTCTCAAATAGAGCAATGACATTGTATCTTGCTGCACTATTTAATATTCATTGTTTAACTTTTACACGATTTGCATGCGTCATTTTAACACACTTACGTGCATTGTTTCCACTGTCTCGTTTAAAAATTCAAAAACAAATAATGCGATGAGAATATCAAATCAAAACGACAAATTTAATTTAAAAATTGTAAATATGCTTCTACGCCAGCTTCTACGCGTGCAAGAGTGCAGTTTTGAACATGTTGGTAGAAAATAAAACAAATGAAAAGATGCCAACCCCAGCTAAACAAAGTCTATTTCGGCGTGTATGTGCCAACACATGGGGAGTTTCGTTGACTGTTGACTCCTCTGAAATGGACCTGTACTAAACTTAAAGTGTAACGAAAAGTCCATAAGACAATGGCGTTAGTATAACGGGTGATATTCATGACGTTGGTATGATCCACTTTCTCTGGGACCATTTGAGCCTGAAAACTCCTATATCTGTAACATATGCGCTGCAATGCTGCACTGAAACTGTCAAAATAAGGTGAAATTTTTAGATGAAAATACATTGACATTTGGCTACTGCGTTTTCCCCCTTTTCTACAGATGATAAAACATTTGTTCAAATGTAGGATATTTCGTGGTATGTATTAAACGAGGCAGAAAAAATGCAACAAGTCAATGAACTTCACTAAGGTGAATATTACTTCAATTATTTCTCCCGAAAAGTAAGATAGATTACCGTATATTGTTTGCACAAAAATTTATTTTTATTTTTGTTTCAAGCATGCTTCTAAAATTTCATCAAGAAAGGTTAATACAGGGAGCAAAATATTGTTAATGTAAATAGCATATTTTTAAAATCATATTTCAAGAGTTTTGGGGGCACAAAATCCTCTCCCTAGAAGTGAGAGTTGGAAGTGGCGGCTGAGATATGTTAATATGGACAGAAGTTGCGATATTATAATTTTACGTAATCGTTTTTTAAAATTATTTATTTAAGGTCACCTTAGAAACAGCTAAGTCATTGGCGACCACAGTTAAAAAATCCAGTATATTACAAAATATTCAAATGTTTCAAATTACATGGGATACACAATCATTAGAAATAAATAATTAATAGAGTACTAGTACATGCGGTTGACAGTATGTAATGTATTGCTAATACAATTTACCAAATTGAATTTCGTAAGATGAATAATCTTAGTGTCCTGAGTGAGAGTTCAATATGCAGTGAAAATCACTATTAATATTAAGGCTAAATGTACCGACACTAGTTCAATTTGTCGCCACCTCGTGGCAGCACCAAGTTTAGTGAATTTTACTTTACCGATTACGTCTGAACAAATGGTCCGATTTTCGATCTGTAAACGGCATTTGACTCCTGTTTATAATAGAATTTACGCTACGAAGCCCTTTTTCCAAAAAAACTAGCAGAAACTCGATTTTTAAATTTTTTCTCGTACTTCCGGGAACAATTTCAAAAATGTGGGCTTATAGCGCGATGGCGACACGCTTCCAGAATCCAACGCCGTGTCAAACATGCAAATCGGATAAATAGGAGCGACGGTAAGTCAAATTTCGAAAAACACCTCACCCCACTCCCCATTCCCCTTCCACGCCGCCGGGACATCCCGGCATTCATTGTTGGCCGGCGGCGCGGTCAAGCCGGCACAGGCGAGCCGGGCGGCGGCCGCCGCGGCGCGGCGACGGGCAAGAAGGCTGAACTTTCGGGAGCAGCAAGCCAGACACCCCGTCACTTCGTTGATGCTTCCGTCACTTTGCATCTCAAGATATTTTTTCCCCACATATGAAACTAGTGATGCTGTAATAGGGGTAAACGGTCTCGTATCATCTTTAATAGTAGTATAAAACTATTACCTTATTCACATGTTCCATCTTCCTTCGAATACCATCATAAGAATGTCTGAGGTATCACTGAAAACACCGATCCCGCTTTGGTGCTGATTTCAAAAAGAAAAAATCGAACTAATTGCGTAAATATCACCCATATTCCATCTCCTCACATCGTATTTTAGATATATTTTACTTCTAAGATCTTCCATTACCATTTCACTACCGGAAAAAACAAGCGGAGATAACGCAAGAGCTCTTTTATCCTACGACTCGATTCATCATTTCAAAACGGCGTTTGTCACCTTGATAGAATTCACCTGGTTAATCCCCTCTTCCAAGTAAAACAGCCGAATCGAATTTTTAAAACGTTTTCGTACTTTAGGACATATTTGAAAAAGTGGTAAAATAGCGTGCTGGCGAGATGCACCCTGAATATAACGCCATATCATACACTGAAATCGGATAAATAGACTTCTCTAGTCATGTAAAAAAATGATCTTCAGTAACGTCAAAATTCTGTTTCGCGGTACTGCTTGTCGATCTCATGGCTAAAGTCGGGGTCTAATGTAATTACATATGTTTTGTCTATTGTTCTCATTTTGTAATCTAGGCTAACTGTTGCAATCCTAACAAAATATTTAAATTTTTCGTTACAAAGTTTGTACTGTATTACGTATTTTTACATATTTTGCTGATCATTTAATATCTGCTTAACAGTATATTTATTATTTGCTAATTATTAAGGTATTTTTACAAATTACCAAATTTCTTGAAATTATTTCCGGAAATATATTTAATTAATTTTGAAAAATAGTTTTTTATTTAAATGTGTTTATATTTTTGCAATGAGCATATTTTGTCTAATACTAATTCAGAATTGCTGACATTCCTATGTGCTGCACGTAAAGATTTCGAACAGAGTGCTTCAAAGATTCTCTGTTCGTGTCTGCATTTTCTACGTGCATCTCTTTGTTTTCATTGCTGATAGAGAGAAATAAAAAAAACAGTAGGCAGAAAAAGTAGTTACTTTTAAATTCGATATAATTAATATTTTATTAATGGAATTTCAAATTGTGAACATTTATTTTACTTTATCTCTCTTCTCAATCTTAATACGAAGAGAAAAGTTATATCGTGCGCAGGAAAACTCTCAAAGCCGAGTCCTGATAATGAAAATGTGGATAAATCGTGTTGTTGTATAGTAAATTACTTCCTGTAACTCGTGGTGTAGCCAGAATCCATGTTTTGTGGGTCCTTAATACCGAAAAATTGATTGACGGAAAAGCGTACGTCAGTGTCTCTGGTGTATGTGAACAACACTAGCGTTTACACTGCGTACAAATTTTTCCAAACTGGAAAAAACAACAACAAAAATCAGCTGTCGATCTACTGTCATTCGAAGCTCTGCAATTTTCAAAAACGTGCATTACTTTTTGGAGATACATTACACGAACCCCCCCGGATATTTTAAAAATTTGCTCAAATATGGCTCCAAATTTTTTCTTTATATTTCTCGTAAAAATTGAATAAAATACTTAGGCCTTAGGCTTAGGTCCGATTTCACTGATAACTGAATTTTCGAAAATTGCAAAAGATTGAATTTTTTCGGCGTTTCCTACAACTATCATACTGACGATAGAGACTTTTCCTTTCTAAGAAATTTGTTTTACATAATTAGTTCTTTCATTAAGATCGTGAATTTTTTTTAAAACAATTTTTGTAGTTATGGCGCAATCTTGTGTGCAATATATGCAACTTTAAAAATAACAAAGCAAGATTTTTTTCAAAATCGGCTCCATTTTTTCCCTTTAAACTATTGTTAGGGATATTGCGAAATGTACTTTAAGAGATGACATAAACGCTATTTTGCTCTATTCTTTTGTTTTTGCGAAAATAACACAAAGGAAACTTTTTGAATAGCCTGTCACGTCGTTTATATTTACATTATCGGCGATTTGTTCACATTATTAGATTTATGAGCACACGTACTTTAAATTATATCATTTAAAGTTTTTCGAAAACTAAAAATTTTTTTTGGAAATGAACTCGAACTTCGCATTTTCAGAAACGCTCAAACGCCAATTTTTTCTGAAAAGGTTCCAAATTTTTTGTTCAAAGTTTTTGTACGTATAGTGTGAAATGCACTGTCTAAGGAAACAAACAAGTTTTGTTGTATTATTTTGTTGTTTTTCTTCAAAATTTACACAAATGTATTTTTTAAATATTTCGCATGCCTTGTATGCACATTTGCAGCGATTTGTAAACATTATTGCATTTGTGAATGGAAGAGCTTAAAATATCTTAAAATAAATTTTAAAAAAACTCTCAAGTTTCCTGTGAAAAAGGGCTTCATATTTCACATTGCCACAGACGCTTAAACACCCTTTTCTTAAAATCGGTATCAAGTTTATGAATGAAAATTGTCGTAAAGGACAAGGTTTCAGTCTTCTTTAATATTCTAAAAGCAATATTTTGAATCTACCATTAGGAAACCGAATAATTGAGAAAACCTAAAAAATAAGTTGGGTGCATTAAATGGCAGGTGGCAAGATGGGGCAAGGCCATAAATCTAGCCCATGCCAACAAAATAGTAAATTTTACTACGACAAAGTCCGAATAGCTGTCTGAGACTATAGGAAATTGAAAACTAATACGGGAAAGTCTGTGCCATTCTGTAGCACCACCAGTTACTTTCTCGTGTTAGTTACTCAAAGTTATGTAATGCTGCGGAAAAATCTATTTCGAGATATTAACGGAAGTACTCGTTTTGGGGTCCCCTGATACCCAGGGCCGTCTTTGGGTTTGAAAGTACCCGAGGCAATCAGATTTCGGGGCCCCTAATTCAAATTTTCGGAAACATGCGTATTTTTGCGATATTCTGTGTCAAACATGTGCAATTTTTATTTCCTTTAAACCATTTTTTCTTAGACACCTCAGAAATTTTGATTAAATTGGGACCTTAGCATAAAGGTAGCTTAAGAGAATGGTGTATGTCTCATGTTCGTTAAAATGCCTGGTTTTGCAAAAATTAAAACACAAATGTCGGCCACTTCTTACAATACTCCGTATATACGTATGTATAAGGAAAATAAAAATAATTGATTTAAATATAATTTGTTATTGGAAATGCCAATATTAATTCAATTTTTCCTTCCTCACACTTTAACTTATCGACAATGCTACAAAGGAATTCCGCTTAGCGCTCGCAACTTAGCGACAACGCGCGGTTAGCCACCACGAGTTTGTACATTGTAGGTTCCACGAGTTCATACATTGCTGTGTGTCTTCTGGGAGCAAATAAAAAAACCTCACTCATGGAAAACATTGCCTTTGATATTAACCAGCCATTCAGCAATACTGAAATTTGATGGATATAATTATTTGTGCGATATGAATGAAAAACTCAATAGCTAAGATGTTAGTAGCGCAGTAAATGCAATATCTTAATATTGCGTAGCTTTTTTATAATTCGGTAAAGTACGTGCTGTTCTAACACCACTAGTTCAGTTTTGTTATATATTTTTTATTATCTGTGGGGGCCCTTTGATCATGGGGGGCCCTGAGGCACGAGCCTCGTCTGCCTGTGCCTAAAGATGGCCCTGCTGATACCGAAAGGGTGTATGTGTGTTTTGACTTTTTAACGTCCGTTCGTCCGTCCATCTGTCTGTGTCTGCCTGTCTGGGCATATGTGAACACCACTAGCGCCTAAACTATGTGTAGAATTTTTGCTCAACTGAATAAACCCCTGTCGATCTGGTCTGAGTCGAAGTTCTGCGATTTTTAAAAACATTCATTAATTTTTGGAGATACTTTTTATTAAGCCCCAGGGACATTTTCAACATTTTCTCAAAAATGTCAACCAGGATAGGTGGCTCAGTGCATCAACTGATGTCACTGCAATGCCTCTGACCGAGAGGTGCTAGGTTCGAGTCCCGACGGTGGCAGGATTTTTCAACACTAGCTTGTCAGTTAGATGTAGAATTCAACCGATGTCTGGAGGAAAATTCTAGCGACCGGCTGCTCTGATTGGAAGTTTTCCATAGTTTCTCCGATCAACATCAAACGAATGCCGGAGAAATACCCTAACAAACGGACCTCCCGCGATATTTCCTTCCTCTTCCTTGTCCTATCTTCACACACACACACTAACTTGCACAACACTACCATATATGCTGGGAGACCAGTGGGAGGATTGGAACTTGTCCCGGCTGTGGGCCGTGCACTGCTGGTGGGAGATACCTTGTTAAGAAAGAACACGGCAAGCCGACAGGTAAATCGGTCGGTGATTTAGAGCTTGTCCCGGCTGGGGTGGTGCCCCGCTGGTGGCAGATACCTGGTTGGGAAGCCCCGCTAGTGGACGGAAGGTCGGCGCCGGATCTCGCCATCGGCACAGCGGGCAACATCTCTTCCACCTCACGATGAAATAAACATGCATTGCACTTACGGGACTAATGACCAAAGCAGTTGACGCGCCCAAAATCACTAACAATCAATCAAAAATTACTCCAAATGCTTTCCTTAAATTAATTGTAAGAATAAAGTAAAATACACTCAAGGTGGCATAGCTCTTATTTTCATTGCTGACTTATTTTGGGAAAATTGCAAAAGTTCGAATTTTTTTCGGCGTCTTCCTACAACTACAAAATTGAAGATAGAGATTTTCCCTTAAAATTATATTTGTTCTTCATACTTAGTTCTTTCAATAAGGTCATGCACATTTTTTTGAAATTTTTAGTAGTTTTCGCGCAATATTGTGTGCAATTTGTGCAATTTTTAAAAATTACAAGAACAAGATTTTCTCAAAATCGGCTTCAACTTTTTTCCTTAAACTTTTGGAAAGGATAGTACCTAATGTACTCTGAGATGACATAAACGCCATATTGTTCTATTCCCTTGTTTTTCAAAAATTACAAAAATGTAATTCTTTAACTAGCCTTTCATTTAGTAAATATTTCCTTTAACGGCGATTTGTTCATATTAGGGAACTTTTGCCACCTCGAACGTTAAGTACTATCGATCTTTTGCGCATGCGCAGATGCACCAAAGTGATGCGAAACGCGCACTGCGAATGAGCAGAAGATCGATAGTACGTAACGTTCGAGGGTGCAAAAACTCCCTACTATTACATTTACGAGTACATGTGCTTTACATTATGTCTTAAAAGTTCCTCGACCACTCAGATGTTTTCTGTGAAAATGAACTGAAACTTCCGAATTTGCACAAATGTTCAAACGCCATTTTCTCAAATTGCTTCTTCAAACTTTTCGTACGAATGCTATTTGCATTCTTTAAGTTAACATAAAATTAATTTGGCTGTATTTTTTTGATTTTTCAAAAATTAATAAATGTATTTTTAAGTGTCTCTCACGCCATTAATATTCACATTTCCAGAAATTTTATACATTATTACATTAGTGAGTAGAAGTGCTTTAAATGTCACCAAATGAAGTTGTTCGAAAACTCGAAAGATTCTTGTGAAAATTCCGAAGCTTCCATTTTCGCATTTACAGTAACGCTTTAAACGCCATTTTCTTAAGAGCGGCTCCAAATTTATCAATGAAAATTCCTATATAGGACGAAGTTTTACTCTTCTTTAATATCCTAAAAGTAATATTTCGTATCTACCATTAAGAAGCTGAAAATGAGAAAAGTTCAAAAAATGTATTTTGGGCGGCGATAGATGTCAGCAAGATGTCAGAAGATGGGGAAAGATGGTAAAATTGGCCCAGACCAAAGATATTAGATACTACTG